>JASDQU010100829.1:133130-143998 GCA_032191745.1 Picea mariana | reverse complement strand
TCACACATCAAAGCCGTGTAACTGGAGAATGGCTTTGGTCTTTTCACCTGTCTCGAGGTTCCTTCTGGAACACCATACTTCTCTCCATCTTGAATAAGCTCTCTTGCCCAAGCAGGCTTTCTTTTATGGGAGAAGGTCATTTGAGGAGGTTCTTGAACTTTTGTTATATCATGGTCTTCAGGAGTCTCCTCATCAGGGGAAGTTACGACTTCCTTCTCTGGTTTTGCAGCTCTGGGAAATTCCCTCACGGATTCTGCAATCCTGGGATTTACAGGTTCCTCTTCATATACTTCTTCAAGCTGGCATCTTCTTGAATTCTTAAGTACTGCTTCTTCATCAAAGGTCACGTCCCTGCTGATCTCAATGTGGCGGTGACCAGGTATGTAGATTCTGAAGGCCTTGGAGACCTCACAGTATCCCACAAATATTCCCTTCTTTCCGGAGGGTTCCAGCTTGTTTCTTTTCTCTTTCGGTATACTGGACAGCCAAATATTTTGAGATGGCTTACCTCTGGCTTCTTTCCGGTGAACATCTCTTCCGGTGTCTTGAGCCCAAGTGTGTTATGGGATAATCGGTTCTGCACATAAACAATTGTCATTGCTGCTTCTGCCCATAAGCACATAGGAAGATCTTGATCATGGATCATAGTCTTCACAGCTTCCAGTATGGTTATGTTCTTCCATTCAGCTACACCGTTTTGTTGGGGATCTTGATCCCAACATCTTTGCAGATATTCACGAACTCTTATGAGGTATATTCTCCTCCATTATCTGACCTGAGTATCTTAATCTTCCTTACAGAAAGGTTTTCCATCAAGGCTTTCAATTCCTTGATCTTGCTGAACACTTCAAATATATCCAGGTCTTTTACGAAAATAATCATTAATGAATGATAGATAGTATACATACCCATTAATGGAGGATGATGGCATTGGGCCACACACGTTTGAATGAATGAGTTCCAGTACTCCTTCCGCTTTGCTGCCCCTCTTTGGAAAAGGGTTCTTGATATTCTTCCCTTCGGCAAATCCATTGCATATGCCTTCTTGATCAACCTTGAGTTCTGGTAAACTTCTGACAGCTTTGCATATGTATGGTAGCGCCTTGTAGTTGATGTGAGCTAATCTTCTAGAGTTCACATGGATTCTTCAATAGCGTGGGCCATGGCAGCTTCTGAGTGACCCACCTTCTTCTTTTCCACTGATGATTGCTTCATTTATGATCTCTCCTTTAGCACGTTGCCTTCTGCAACCTTCGCTATAGCTTCTTCATGTGACCTAGAGCAAGGTCAACAAAACAACAAGCAAGAATAATATCCTTCTAATAATATAAAGCAATAGCACAAACAATCATCACAGTAGCTCCTTTAGAGCTATCACTTATAATTTATCTGAAGCAAAGATTAAAGGTAAGGAATACAATACGAAATGAGGTCAACACTCTCATAGTGTTGTGACCAAGCATTCTTCCATGGCAATCTGAAACTAACACACAAGGTTTCTCCTAGAGATGTTAGTTGTATCAGGCAAAGCATATACCTCTATATTCTCACATGCTATCAAGTATAATACTTTACGACGATTGCTATCTCAACTAAAGTCATCAGCTTGTCATGTGTACCTTTGAATCTTGATTAATCAAACCTGGAGCCTTGTCCTCAAGAGTGAGTGCTTGCTTTTCTTCCAGGTCTCCTTCACTCAAGTGACGAGTGCTTTCTTCAACCTGTCTGTTGTACTAAGACAATACGCTATCTTGACAGAAGGTTAGGTTAGAGGATAAGCTCTATGATCAACTTTTAATTCTTCTAATAATTTGATCATAGCTTCAACATGCAACACTAATCAGGATAATTTCATAACAAATAGATGCATATTAGAATAATCACACCTGCGTTGCATCATTCCTTTGAATGTGTTGGATCTTAAGATCCTTCTGGATCTATGGCAAGAGATCCCTTCTCCTGCAAATAATCTTTAGGGTTTAACCATTAAACATATGTGAGTACATACCTCTGATGACATTTGCAGGTAGTGGCTCCATCTGGTAGCAGCGGTAATCATTGCAACTCTTGAGAAAATTTCAAGGGTGATTGCAACTGGTTCGACGGCTGCAACTGCAACTGCAATTGGTTCTGAGACTGCGGCTGCAACTGCAACTTAGGGTTTTATGAGGAAACCCTAATTTTTCAAACTTCAAATTTTGAAATTTTGATCCAGGGGATGGGTGCGCTGAGCTGAGGCGAGTTAGCTGGTGCAGTCAGATTTTCGAAAATCCAACTTTTACCCCTTCAAATCTGATCCGCGGATTTCTAGACTGGTGCTTCTGGTTTTCTTGTACTTCTGGTACTCTAGTACTTCTGGTACTTCTGGTTTTCTGGTACTTTGTGAAACTAAGATTTCACTTTCTGGGAGATCTAGCTACTGAAAAGGTGCGCTCTAAGTGCCAAAATGATCCTTGGGGGAGGGCACAACTTTCTAGGTGGTTTTAGGGCTGAAAAACTTCACTTTTGAAAAACCCTAATTTGCAGGTGCTGCAATAGTGACGTTTTTCTCTTGCGAAATATGCTTCCTTTAGGTTGGCTCTGATACCATGTTAATGTTTATGCCATTATTATAGTTCTTTGCATTTCAATAGATAAGAGCAACATAAGAACAAGATCACTGAGAAATACACATTCACAAGAGACACAGCATTTATCCTGGGAAACCTTCTAGGGGAAGAANCAGCAAAAACTTCCTTATCATAAATTGCTAATACAATGTTCAAGAGATAACTCAAACCAATACAGATAGTCCTCTCCAAAAGATGTGCCACTCTTCTCCCTCTCTCCAACTGGTAAGTTGCAGCTTGCCTCTTAGAAAATGTGCAAGTGAGTTGTGATCAAATGAGGCGCTAGCCTCCTGTATTTATACAAGTTCTAGCACGTGTTAAGTGTCTCTTCACTGGCAGGGCCGACTTCTCAATCTGGGTGGGTAAACCCACCTTTATTATATTTCTGGGTCTCTTAATTAACTGCTGGGGCCGACTTCTTATTCTGCCTATTATAATTGTCTGTTGACCAATCCACAAAAGGGGATTTGGTCCTAATACAATAACCGACACGATTAATCCACAATGGGGATTAATCTTATGAATAAAATAACAATAATAATAAGAATACTCTTTGCAGTTACATTATTTTAACAGATACCCGTCGGCTACCACTATAAACCCAGGTGCAACCACCTAGCCCGCAAGAATGGCGCACGAGTAAATCCGGGTGAGAATCGAACATGAGACCTCTTTTTACAAATTTCCTTCCATTTACACGGCACTTGCCAATCCGTCTACAACCGTGCGGGCGTGTTTCCTGCAACTTAGCCTTCAACATTATAAACAATTTTCCCTAAAGCATCGTAAAAAGAATAAGTTAGAACTTAGCACTTTGCACCTAAATTCTTTTTATGGCACCTCCTTTCCCAGGGCCATAACATTTGCATACAAATTTTGTTTTCACTATATGATACATTGATGAAAAACTCTCAATGAGCTCTATGGACTTGAAAGTCATCTAGTTCACTTGCCCCATGTTGATTTTGTAGCGTCAAACAGGTACTTCCATAGAGGCTCAGTGTCTAGCCTGTGGATGTCATCTAATGCCTTTTAGAACCTTAGAAGTTCATTTTATGTAAGTGAATGACCTTTTGTAATTAAAGGAGGTTAATTACGTTAAAAGCCTAAGTTATTGGCTTTAGTGACTTAAGTGAAAATTAAATTAAGTCATAGTCGTTGGATCTAAAGTGGACGGGAGATTAGATCTCAACCGTTGATCACTTTGGATGAGATCTAGGGTTTTGGCTTAGGGTTTGATTTAGTCTAACCTCAAGATTATAAAAAGGCAGCTAGGGTGAGCGCAGAAGACACAAGAAGTAAGATAGAGAATACACACAGAGACTGAGCTTTCAAGTGTACAGGTGCAGGGATCTGAGGGAAAGAGACAAAGTGATAGCAAGGGTTTTAGCATCCTTGAGGTTTGTGAGGCTAGGCTAATAGTTGTAATTGTAATTTCCTTAGAGGGGTCAATTTCCCTGGACGGGAGCCCCAATTAATAATAAAATCTCACAGAAGTGATTTTCTCGCGAGGGTTTTTCTATGGGTTTTACCCAAATCTTGTGTGCAATGTGATTGGTTTATGTATTGTTAATGCTTCCACTAAATATTTGTTTAGAACCTAGTTGTATTGTGATTCAGTGAAATGTGTTTTTGCTTGGAATTAAGAATCCGGTGCTAGGTTCAAGAAAAATTAATATGATATCAAAGTTGAGACTTTGATGAAACCGTTTTGCACTGAGCGATATTTCTCTACAACGAGTTACATGTTTGCGGGAAATTTTATTTATAGGTGCAAAAGTTGCGAGGTTAATCAATTTAAAAAAAAAGGGGAAGTACGATCGTCGTCGTATGGATTTGTACAACGTACAGACTGCAGACTGGGACGTTGGGAGGAAATTCGTTGCAGCAGATCCGGCAAATCGACAATAGATAGTGAAGGCCATGTGATTGTGGACAACTAATTTGCGTGTAGAAGATACAAGTGTAGAGGTCGAGTTGCGTGGCCTGAGAAGGAGTCCAACGAGAGGTAAAGTGGGCTGAGTTACTGGCAGAAGAACCGAATCGTGGAGCAGTCGAACCAGCCGCAGAGACTGCGGATAGAGGTTGGACGTCACGGAGGAGACGGTTGTAGATCTAAGAGCACAAACGTGTTGCTGAGGTTGAAAAGACCAGCCACGCGAGGTGAAGGAGTCGTCAGAGCGTGGAGCTAAGGAATTTACAGTAGCAGCAGGATTAAAGTCGGTTGGGAGAAAGCAGCCGCCAGCAAAGATAGGGGCCACAAACTGGGCAGAGGTCGCGTGTTGGGTCGGTCAGTTGAACCACAGGAAGCTTTGATGGTGCAGATGTAGCAGTTGGGTGAGCAGCGTGGAGACCGACGTGAGAGGAGTTAAGCAGAGTCGAAGGTGTAAGCAAGGTCAATTGGACAGCAGTCGGTAGTTAGCAAGAGAGGCGACGTAAGAACTGGGAGTGGACCGTGGAGCAGAGGAGAGGACGACGCAGTGCAGTCGCCAAGTAAAGAAGGGTTGTTAGTTTGTTGAACCAAGAGACAGCCATACGGACGTGAATTGCAGTAGGAAGCAAATCGATTCGAGGGCAGATTGGAGGTGGCAGACTCCCACTGAGAATTGATTGTAGTCGCTGTGAGAAAACGCTGAGATTGACAGCTGGACCGAACAAGCAAAGAGATTCATTGGGGTCTAAATGGAGGAGCAGCCGCCAAGGTTGGGTCGCAGGTTGCAGGGCCAGCCGCCAACCAGCCATAGAACCGCCCAACAACCGAGCTTCGGAGCCACATGGGTCGAGCAACCCCCGGGTAGTGAACAGAAGCTCCAGGTAGCGAGCATAATTGTCGGGCAGTAGGCCAAGACAGCTTCGGGCAGCCCAAAAAAGGACTTGGGCAGCAGCAGGACGCTGCGAACAGCCCCGGGTAGTCTTGGGCAGGAGTCCAATCAGCGGGAAACAGGTCTGGGTAGCGAGCAACACGACCGAGAAGCATGCCCGGGAGGTGAAGACTTTGAGTTTCTCAACAGGTTGTCGAGATGGCAGCATCAGGAGTGTGATTTGAAGATAGGTTGGACGGGGTGTCCAACTATAGTCTGCGGAAAGAACGGATTATGTTGGTGCTGATGGAGACTGGCATTTGGGAGTATGCCAACTCCGTCGTGGCGCCACCAACAAACCCAAATGACCTGGACGCCCATACCTTGAAAGACGTAAAAGCCAGGAGGATTATCCTTGACGGAGTGAAGGATCACTTGATCCCTCATTTATCGAGAAAGAAATCAGCCAACGCCATGTGGGAGGCTCTGAAGAGCTTATTTTAGAGCAAGAACAAGAATCGCATAATGGTGTTGAGGGAGAAGCTCAGGGACATGAAGATGACAAGATCAGAGACAGTAACAAGTTATCTCACCAGGATCCAACAAGTTCAAGATGAATTGGCAGCAGTTTGGGAGACGGTGTCAGATTCATAGTTGGTGAGGATGGCGCTGAAAGGATTCACTAAGGAGTGGACATCGTTCATCAAAGGGGTTGTGGCACGAGAGAAGCTCCCTGACTGGTCAAGATTGTGGGATGACTTCATTCAGGAGGAACTTCGAGATGAAGAGTTGAATGGAGGCAAACACAAGAAGGATGAGGACAATATAGCTCTTTCCATCCAGGTCAAGAAGGGCAAGGGGTAAGTCTGAAATAACACAGGTGGAGATTCGTCTTCACGAGCGGGCACATGGAGGGACCCAAGTAAGGTCAAATGCTTCAATTGTCATAAGAAGGGACATTATGCTTCACAGTGTCCGGAAAGGAAGAAGGGCGAAAACAAAACACAACAAGAGGTTGTTGCAACAGCAAAGGCAGATGAGTTTGCCAAGAAGTTTCAGGACAAGTTTTGCCTTGTTTCCCAGCTTTCCATGAGAACTTTACCAGCTAGTGTATGGTTGATTGATGGTGGAGCCACATGTCATATGACAGGAGCACGGGAACTATTTGAGAGCTTTACAGCATCAGACTCAGAAGTGCATGTGGACCTTGGTGTGGCCACCAAGCATGTAGTGAAGGGATCTGGAACAATGCCATTCCAGATGGAGTCAAGTGGTGTATTGAGAGTAATAAATGTGCTATGGGTGCCAGAGCTCAGGTGGAGTGTGCTCTGAGTCTCAGCAATTGAGAAGAAGGGTTATGAGGTCTTATTCCGAGATGGGCAGGTGCTTATTATGCCCAGAGGATCTAGCTCAGACAAAGCAGTTGTCTTTGGAGTTAGAGAGATCAACCTGTATAGGCTAAATGGCAAGCCTATGCGAGATATGGCAAGCAGTAGCAGAGTGGCAGAGTAAAAGGAGCAGAGAGCTCCGAAGGTTGAGCAGCTCAGAGGGAGTCAGCCTTCTGGTTCCAAAGGGAAGGATCTGCCTTCCAAGCAGTCATGGTACAAGATGACCATGCAAGATGCTCAAGAGCAGGAGACTTCTATCAGAGGAAAGAGTTCGCAGATAGGTCCGAGCGAGTCGGTTGGGATAGCTTTTAAGTCATAGGGAGCAGCAAGAGATGACAAGGTAGGAGCTTTGATAGCGAAGATAGAGCCACCTCCAAGTGGCAGAAGTACCTTCCTCGCTAAGAAGGAGTGTTGATTTTGTAGCGTCGAACAGGTACTTCCACAGAGACTCAGTGTCTAGCCTATGGAAGTCTCTTAGAAGTTCATTTTGTGTAAGTGAATGACCTTTTGTAATTAATGGAGGTTAATTAAGTTAAAAGCCTAAGTTATTGGCTTTAGTAACTTAAGTGAAAATTAAACTAAGTCATAGTCGTTGTATCTAAAGTGAACGGGAGATTAGATCTCAACCGTTGATCACTTTGGATGAGATCTAGGGTTTTGTCTTAGGGTTTGATTTGGTCTAATCTCAAGATTATAAAAGGCAGCTATGGTGAGAGGAGAAGACACAACAAGTGAGATAGAGATTACACACAAAGAGTGAGCTTTCAGGTGTGCAAGTGCAGGGATCTGAGGGAAAGAGACAAAGTGACAGCAAGGGTTTTAGCAGCCTGGACGTTTGTAAGGCTAGGCTAATTGTTGTAACTATAATTTCCTCAGAGGGGTCAATTTCTCAGGACGGGAGCCCCAATTATTAATAAAATCTCACAGAACTGGTTTTCCCGTGAGGGTTTTCCAGGGGTTTTACCTGAATCTCATGTGCAATGTGATTGGTTTTCGTATTGTTAATGCTTCCACTGAATATTTGTTTAGAACCCAGCTGTATTGTGATTCAGTGAAATGTTTTTTTGCTTGGAATTAACAATCTGGTGCTAGGTTAAAAAAAATTAACACTCCATTCTCCGGAACCAAAGAAATGCAGGGAAAGGCCCAAAACAGGCTGTGGAAGTTCAGCACCTGAAATTTCCTAATTCAGGATCTGTTTGGAAATGGCCTCAAACGGCCTGGACTGCCACCTGGAACACTCTTCCTTTGCTTGGAGGGAAAATCATATTACAAGGGGGCTTGTCATATACCTAACAAATTGCCTATTATTAAAGGAGGATGCATTGTGACCTCTCTCTTTACAAGCATGAATACACCTGAAGTTTGAACTTTGAACAGTGTATATTGTAATCATTAATCACCTTTTCTTTTCATCTGATATATATAAAAAAAATCCTTCAATAGTTTTTGGACTCTGAGACAATCATTAAGTTAGCCTCTAGGTCAATATTACTCCTATAAATGCATATTGCAAGAACACATAAGTGTAAGGAAGATGCAGCATACTGATGTTGATGCAGTGTGATTTGTACATTTGGTAGATGATATTGTACATTTACAGCAGAAAACAGGATACAGAGTGCATGCACATAAGAAACCAAAAAACAGAAATAGTTTGAAGCCTGTCAACTACTTGAAGCCCTTGTGAGAAAACACTACTAATTATCCCTCATGGAAAAAAACATTTTAAGACAACTTCCAATAAACAATTGACAAGTTAAGTGCATAGATAATCACATATCAAGGACCAACTTCAGACAAGAAGGTATATGGCATGCAATGTGAAGAATAACCACAAAAGGGTAGTTTCACAACAGAAAAAGATAGCTCAGTGCATCATGATACAATCGTAATGACAAAACCGGCAGTTAGATTTGAATCTCGATGTATCTAAATGGGTGAGTTAAGCAACAGCAGACATCAAAACCGGCTGTTAGATTTGAATCTCGATGTATCTAAATGGGTGAGTTAAGCAACAGCAGACATCAATCTTGTATAGAACACTCAATCTTTATGATTTATGAACGAAGACATACAAAGCTGTGCCTTCTGTATCTTTCCTTATATATTTTCATAATACAAGATAAAAAATTTGTCACGAAACACAAAATAATCCTGCAATTTCAAAGAGATCAAACTAAACCACTGGAATACCTTCATGAACTTCACTGGCTTTCTGTGGATCAAAACGCAGCTCATCACAAAGATTTTGAAGAAAGACTGCTTTGCTAGGCGCGGCTTCTAAATCACCCCCACCAACAACCTGTGAAAGTCTTCTCCGATACACCTTGGTTGTAATTTCCAACATAATTTGCTCAGTTTCGCGGTTGCCTAAGCTAAATATATTCTTTAGCTGGTTCAATGCAGCAACCTACATAGCTAGACACAACTTGTGAGTAACATCAATAATAACCATAATAGCATATAGGGAAATTCCAATAAAGGAAACCAACAGTGACAAGACAGTGTGAGAAAACACTGACACTTATGGATACTTAAAACTTGTTCAGGAAACTAAATAATAAATATGCATATTCCATGGTTTAGAAAAAAAAGAATAAAAAATAATATTTACAAGATAAAAGAGAGAAAGTATTAGGACTATAAAACACCTTAGATAACAATTAAAAACGACTTCAATAAAAGAGAGAAATGAATTACACTACAATGATATGTTATTAATGGAAAGATGATTTGCAATAACTTTGATGCAAACTATAATTAAGGTGTGACAACTGTTCAAATATAGCTAGCTCATCATAGTAAACTGCACTCATCAGCTCTGCTTGTTGGAGATAATGGTCATAGAGGTATTAGGAATTAGACGTAGACTAATAATAAAGTCTCACTAATAAAGTGATGTAATAATGAGGCATTTAATATAGTAATTAATGTAGTGGTTATTAGTTAGGTATTTGGAAGTTATGTAATGTACTCCTCTTCTCCTACTATGTATTAACACATTGTATCATCTAATGAATGAACGAATCCACTCTTTCTCATTGTGTGTATTCCTGTCCATGCTTGTGTGTGTAAAAACAACATGGTATCAACGCCAAGATAAGGAGAATCCAAGAAAGCGAGTGAAGGAGCCAAGGGACTACTGTGATCAAAGAAGGCACTGAAGGACTACAATTATACAGAAGCAGATAAGAGATAAAGAGGGCAAGTCAAGTCCTATCCATCCATAATCGCCGCCAAGGAATAACAAAAATAAGCCTATTTCAAATCAGAGAATTTGTGAGACAATCTACAAATAGAAGAGTGGGGTTGTAGGGTCAATACCAGAGCTCATGGAAGTGCTATCAAATAGGTGTGTCTGTGTCTATCCATGTAAAGTAGCGTGACCAGTGTGTTTGGGCTTTTTGTGAAGTCACCGTTTGAGTTGACAGGCGAAGAAATGTTTCCATAGATCTATAACTGTCGCTCACATGGTCAATCCCAGGATAGAGCCACCAAATTGAAGGTATAGGTGCCATCAAAGAAAGGGTGTACGCAAAGGTTAAAGTCGCTGTGAGGGTGAGTAATAAAGGTGTCTGTAAGTAAGGAGTTAAAACAATCGAGCCGTCACATCATTGGGTAGAAGGAAGTCATTGAGCCACAAAATAGAAAGGCCAACAAAGAGAGCCCAGATTGTCTCTGTTGTAAGAGAACTGTATATGTTATTGGAGGTCAAAAGGGGAGTTGCCAACAATTGTCGTCAAAGAGGGTTGCAGTCAGAAAACATGAGCCGCAAATAGAGTGAAACCACAATGAAGATACCAAACCATCTAGATATATACCCATGAAGATATAAGTCGTCGAGAGATAGTGCTGACTGTGGGTCTGTGCACAGGTATATTTTAAAAATGAAGCCGTTGTTAGGTCTAAAGACGTCAGAAGATAGTCTATACCAAGGCTGTTGGGAGCGGGAAGCGCAAATTTTCAAAAATCTCCAGGAGCGAGAGCGTTTCAAGAGCGTTTTTCATATAATACATAAAAATATATATATATTGATGCATATATATATATATATATATATATATAAA
>JASDQU010100829.1:119449-133049 GCA_032191745.1 Picea mariana | reverse complement strand
AACCATTTAGTACACATATAACATCAATCATAAACATTTGTCATCAATAGATTGTAACATACTAACAGACAACATCAACCACAAAATGAAATAGACTCTAGAGCATCATATTCATTACCAAAGAGTTGTAAGATTCAATCAATAGTTCAAATTTCAAACTTCAAAGGTAAATTGTGATATAATGTTCATAACTTCATTATTTACAAAATAAGCTATAATAAAGAGTCAAGAGTCATAACTATGGAACTACTGACCATATTTTTATGCTCAAATCTTAACATTTTGCAAATTGAGCTCATTAGGTATATACCAAGTGTGTGACCTGAGAATTACTGATCAAGAAATTTTAAACCATATGAACCCAAGAATTTCAAAGTGCAGAATCAAACTTGGAAATCATCCATCAACATAAGAAAGTAACAATGCCAAAGCACTGTTATGTGACCATGCTCAAACCAGATATCTCAACAGATTTAGATGCATTATATGTAAGGCCCGGTTAAGTGTCTAATGTTTCAAATAGCGCTGTTTTGTGTGGATAAAATTAACAGATTTAACCACCAAAGTATGAACAAGTCCTTACTTCTGGATTACACCAGCATCATTGTGAATTTATTTATGCATCTGTTGATAAATCCAGATCAGGATTTTAGCGAAGTTTTACGATTTAACCATGACTCTTCAGGCCAATACAAGAAATCACTGAAATTTAGAGTCTATTTTTCTTAGAAATCTTTCATCATGTATCGTTAAGCATGTTGAAAAAATTTGTTGCAAGTATAAACCAATCAAAGAATGCTTCCAACATAATGTGTGTAGATGCCAAGAAACTGTCCACAGACTACTGTAATGGAATGCCACAGTCTTAATCCTCAAGCAACATGATTTGAAATCAGCACAGTTTGCTTAAGAATATCTCAGATTCACTAAAAGACCATGATGTATCAAGTTCATTAGCAGTGTTGAATCTTGTTTGGAGCTGACAAATTTATGTCAAACCATAGCAGACCTTCAGTTCAAACAGAATTCGAAGTCGAGTTGTGTTTAATGGATTAGACCTTCAAATCTGTAATATCTCTTAATTTTCAATCCTCGGAGAACTTAAAAGATGCATCCATCAAGGAATGACATTCGGAATAAAATTGTTTTCAGTGTTGTTAATGCAGTGAACAGTGGTTAAAGAAGTCTTCGCATTTACTGCCCATTAAGTATGTTTGAAAGCATATTCTAGGATTTGTTACTTGAGTGCACCTTCATTTTTCATAAAGCATTCAAACCATCCAGAGATGTATCACTTGCAACGTGAGATTTAAGCATTCATTCCAACCTCAATCCGATCAATTTAAGGCAGGGAGCGTTTTTGGGAGTGTTTTAAGGCAGGGAGCGTTTTTGGGAGCGTTTTTTTCCCTAAGGAGCACACTCCCGAAAAACGCTCGCTTCGGGAGCAGGAGCGAGGGGGGGGAAGGGGCGCTCCCCCGCAGCCTAGGTCTATACGTATAGAATTAATATAAAGTACATTTTATGATTGCTGAAGAGTAGTTATTGTGGAAAAGAAATACAATTTTTTGAAGGTACCTATTTGTATTTTTTTTAAATTAAATTGCTTTTAAACAGTAATTTTGGCTTCGAGTTTTCCTGAAAAACAAAGTAGTGAATCTAAAGTAGGGTTTGCTTATTCTCTATTTCGAATCTTTTTGGAGTCTTTAACCCTTGAAAATGGCCAGTTTAGCCCGTATAATGTTGAATGAAAACAAAAAGTTTAATGGTCAAAATTTTAAATCACGGAAACAGAAGATGCTAGCCATATTTTAATAGAGATGTTTGGACAGACTCGTATTGGGAAAAGAAGTGCAATGTAAGATCGATGTGGATTCCCAAGCAGAGTATGATGCAAAGAATCGAGAGGTCGTGATGTTGATCAAGCTCTCAATAAAAAATGAGCTGCTTCTTGAAATTCAAGATGGTAGTGATATAGGTGTCATATGGAGGAATCTATGAGATATGTGTGAAACGTCAGATAAAGATAGAGCATTTTTCCTTTAAAATATGTTATTCTCAATAAAAATGCAGGAGTCTGATTCCTTGTAGGATCATTTCGTAAAATCAAGGATACTAGAGATCGATTGAAAGGACAGTGGAAGAAGAAGCTATGGTAGTTATAACTTTGAAAAGTTTGCCTTCTCCCTATGCAAATTTTATTGAGACCTTGAACATTACTAGTACTACTCAACATTTAACATTTGAGCAGTTGAGCACTAAGCTCTTACATCAAAGTAGTTTGGGAATAGCAGTGTTAATGAGTCTTCTGAGGTGGCACTTGCAACGATGTTTAAGAGCAAGGGTAGCAAACAGAGGGAGGAGAATGATCGAGATAAATCTTCTGAGTTAGGGAAATATGATAAATCTTCTGATTCAAGTAAATATAGAAAAGCCATTAGATGCTTTTATTGTGGAAAGTTAGGGCATATAAGCAAAGTTTGCAGGAAGTGGTTGTGGGATGAAAAGCACAGCCAAGAGAAATCTTCGTATGATTAAACCAAAAAGAAACAACCTAATGTTATTGAACATGAGGGGGAAGAGTTCTATGTGTTCATGGCTAGAAACAAGGATTCAAAGAGTGGTAAGGTTGATTGGTATGTTGATTCAAGAGCATCTGAACATTTTACTAACCATATTGATTGGTACGCTGATTTTGTAGAGGATAAATCTCAATCCGATTCTGTTGTGTTGAGTGGCAGAGAAGAATACAAGGTTAGAAGAAAGGGAAATGTCCTACTTCAGCTAAGAGGTAAGAAGGTAATGATTAAAGATGTTTACTATGTTCACTATTTGAAGAAAAATTTATTTTAGCTAAGTAGTATATTGAAGCAAAGACCATACTTAAACATAAATTTCAGCAATAATAGGTGTTTTATTGTTGATAAGAATAGCAAAAAGATGATTGCTATGTGCATGGAAGAATAGGGTTTATTCCAGTTGATAGAAGTTGAAAATACAGGATTGGTTCAGCAGATGTCTGTAATTGCACCAAAAACTCAGCCATAATGCCTAGGCCAAAGAAGTGTTAGGTGAGACAGATCAAGAAATGAAGCCTTAGATGATGTTGCAGCTGAAATAAGTCAAAAACAGAAAAGAAGAGAAGGCAAACAGCAAGTATATTATGCATTATCCAGTGTTTTAAAACCCGGTCAACTCCGACTTGGACTCAGCCGAGTTGACCCCCTATCAAACTGACTTGGTCTTCAAAATGGTTCAGGGGACCATTTTGGTACCGAACTGGCCGAGTCGGTGTACAACTTGACCGATTCAATACCAAACCAGTCCAACTCGGACGAGTCAAATCGAGTTGACCTGTCAGAGTCCCGTGGTGTACGGATTAAAGGATTTGGATGTGGATCCACTAGTAGTAGGCGACATAGCCGTAGATCCAGACATGGCAAGGAGTGGCACTACCTGACGTAGCCATGCAGCCCGTGCTTCTACTAGTACTACCACTGCAGTTGCAGATGTCCCTGAGGAGTCCGAGGAGTTGGTGCCAGATGTTGATGCCGAGTGTCCCATTTCTAGCAGTGGTGATGAGTTTGATGATTGATCATGTTTATCAGTGATATGTAGTAGGTCAGTAGCTTGTAGCATGTTGTTTTCTGGACTCTATAGGCCATTTAGAGCCTCGTTGATTATGTAATTTGTTTCAGATATGCATTTTAATATATTTACCCTTACATGGTATATACACATGAGCAGACTTTGCAAATTTTGTCTCTAACGGTTTGGAATCTTTAAAATATCTATTTTTCATTAAAATTTTAATATTTTATGTATTTTTTAGTAACCAAGTCATTAAATTCAAACCAGTCCAAGTTGGAGTCCAACTCTGAGTTGACCCTTGGTCAATTCCAAGTCCAAGTCTAAGTTTTAGAACATTGACATTATCTTCTGTAATTCATAAGAATAAGACCTCAAGGAGGGGGAAAATGGTGCTTCCTCAAAGAAGCAAACACAAAATCTTGATATGTTGGACCGTCAAGATGTGTAGGAGGTGAGTTCAATGGATCAGAATGAAATTATTAATGCATTTCTTGCGGCCTGCATCTCTATGCCAAGTCTGTAGAATATAAGTTTCAAACCTCAAGCAATGTTAATCAATACAGGCCAGGGCCTCACGTTCACAATTAAATTAATAATGCATTTCCTGCAGCCTGCAGCTCTACACAACTAAGTAGAGTACTGAAAACAATAAAAACACATGACAAATCATCCCAACATTTTCTGTCAATGCAATGACAGAAAAAGGCAAACCAGACTCAGAACACAAAAATAAAGTATGCTTTGATATATTATATTTTTGCACAGCGATGTAAAATAAGATGCATTTTCAAATAAAATACTGAAAAGATGTCATGGCCTTCATAAATTCAAGACAAGATGAGAGAGACGAAATGAATGTCAGAGATTTCTAAGAGAAATGAACACAATGACTGTCATTAATCATACAAAACATATGGAAACTATTCACCTTATCATCCTCAAGGCGACCACTAGAAAATGCTTCAGTCACATAAGCTCTATAAAGCTGCCTCAGCTCATCAATCTTTCTGTCACTGTCATACTCACCACCTATTGCACAAATGTTCCAACTTGGTAGGTTATGAAATACTTTTGATCAATATCTTAGGCAAATGAAGGAAAAACATAAATTTAGACACCAAGACGAAAAGTGGACATCTCAAAGTCAAACCACTGAGTGCGCAGTGAACCAATTAAAATTGGCCTACCTAGTACAGAAACAGATCCGATTCCTGGAGGAAGTTTCTCCTTATCAGCATTGTTTCTCAAATCTGTGAGAGCTTGATTGTATGCCAAAAGTTTATCAAGCTCCTCCTTCACCTTTATTGCTGATCCCCTACATACACAATATATCATAAGTATTAAGTAAAAAGAATCATGTCTAAAGAAAAAAATACAATTTAAAGAAAAGTACCATACAAATAGAACTTAAGGCACTGCAAATTGACAACAACACTAATGAAATACCTATGAGTACACAAAATGCCTGGAAACGTCGCCAGCTGTACCATGTGGCATTTCCAAATCTGGAAATGTTGTACAATACAGCCGGTGATGTTTCCAAACCGTTTCAACCATTTCCAGTGACATTTTGGGCACTTTTTTGGAAGTTTACAGGGCCACCTATGTGCCCAAGAGGAATGTGATACCCATAGGAATATCGCCCTGTCTGTGCCAATGACCCTTTAAGACAAAATAAAGACAGTGGAATGAGGTTTGAGGAGTTTGTCACCTTGGTAATTAATGGTAATATTAAATTCTTAAAGTAGAAGTTGGCGTTCTCCTTCATCTTACTTTGTCTTAGAAGTTGACATTCTCCTTTATCTTACTTTTTCTTAAAAGTTGGCATTCTTCTTCATCTTACATTTTCTATTGTTTTACTTAAATTTTTAACATTACCATTAATTGCTTCAGGATGTTTGAGAGTGGTACCAACCTCATTGGACTTCATATGGAGAAAGTAGAATTTCATATCCCATTCAGAATTCAGCAGACTTCACAATTTTCAAGATTTCAGAGTTGGCAGGATTGTAGCGTATTCACTAGATTTTATCATGTATCAGGGTATGGGATTGGCATTAGTCAAGACCACCAAGCTATGAGATTTTGTATCATGTAAACATCTATGAGAGTTAATACAGGCATGGGTCTCTTTCTAAAATGCCATTTATGTGTATCATTCTTATTTTCTTGCAAGATAATATGTTATAACTTGCTTATTTTCTTGCTTATATATATATATATATATATATATATATAGGTCACACCAATTCACTTCTCGTCAAGGCTTACTCTCATCGATTTTGCGGTCACATCAGTGAACACTTACAAGTTATCTAGCTCATTTGTTGCACAGTGAGATTCCCAGACTTGGTATTCCGCATCCATATTTGGCAATTTTCCAGGGGAATCTTCATAGAGACTCATGAGTTTTTAGATAATGGGTATGAGGTTGAAGACTTGGAAATGCTACCAATTTTTTCACTCGTCTTTGTTGCCAAGCCAGTACCCTTGTACGGACTTATGATTAAGGCACGGGATTGTTAGCCTTTGGCTTCTTCTAACCCTAAGTCCTTGACCACCTTATGTATGCCTTTGGATATAGTCCTTATCCTAGGTATCATGTTCTTAGTTATGTTTTAGGGTTACATTTCTAATCTTCCCGATTAGGTACCATTGACCATTATATGATGGTAATCGTGATTGTACTATTTAATTATACATTATTATGTGACTACAATAGATTGGTTTTGGGTCTTTTAAGGCATTTTTTTATTTCATTGATCGTCTTCTTGTTCTTTATATTCCTTCAATGGTCCTCTATCTCAGGTTCAAGGGATCAGTTTCAAATAAAAGCTGGTGTACTAATAGGAGAACACTTGAAGTTGACATTTTGGGTGTCTGCTCCACGTGATAAATGTATCCTCATATAACCAGATGGAATAACGCACACATCTATAATCTGAAGATATTGTCGGGTCATAGTCAAGCATAGAATTAAGTGGGAAACTCAGAGGGAACTAGGAAACCAGAATGCATAGAAACAGAACACTTCTGGTATAGTACAATGGCAGTGATTCTATCTTGAACATTAACTTCAGGTTTCAAACGTTATTAAATTGGTTGTGTCTATAATTTATTTCTCCCCCAAGGTGAATTCAAAGTTGAGGCGGATGACTTAAGCTGCACTTCTACATTTGCAATCCCACAATGTCAGCCCATGCATCATCTCCATGATATTGACTTGGAACCACCTTGAGATATTATATTAATTTCTATTTATTTACATTATTATGTGGATACTTCTGGTATTCCCTTACCACAAGTAACATACTGTGAATTTGCTGACCCCTTTAATTGTGTTCAGGTCATCTGTAGACATTGATATAACTTCTTTATGTCACTTGTTCTGAAACTCTAACCACCTCATATTCTGTTTCATATATCTCCTATCAATTAGGCACAATTCTCGCGCTCCCAAGGAATGCACTCTATACAGCACCAGAAGACTCCACTGAAAACAAGCTGAAAGGGACTTGTACCAATAAGAGTCATACTCTGTTGACATTTTTTTTCAACAAGCGTTCTGAGTGAAAAAAAGATGCAGATAAAAAGAAAATTTCCATCTGTGTTGATCACATTCAATTTATATGTTCTTTAACATTCAACATTACAGAAGCGACCTTATTTCATTTACAAGGGATGTTACTAGAAACCTTACCTTACTCGTCCTTGAGATTTCATGACCTCCAGTGCTGAAGAAATGTCCTCTTCTATCTGTTTTCGAGTATAGTCTCTAAACATATCGGCAGCAGCCTGCAAGGCAAAACAAATCAGACTGACTTTCCAAAAACATAAAAATAATACGACAAACGGTTTTATCCATTAAAAGGCTGACAGGAGCATTGACAAATTTGACAAGCTATAATTTATTACAAGAACTAACCTCATCAGGAAGTTTAAGTTTAAGTTGTGCCTCCCTCAAATCCATGAGTTTTCTTTCATCAACATCTATAAATCAAAATTACCAAACCGAAAAATTAGCTCATGAAGAACTAATTAAGTTCTAAAAACAGAGACTTGGAATCCAGAGATTATTAACCCAATTCTTCCTTCTTTATATGCATTGGTAAAGTAGCTTTAGAAGACAGGAATGAGAGTGGACAGCACTGAAACATACGGCAGCAACCAACATCATGCTAAACATATAAACTACTGCTTGCAGTTTTCAAACAAGATTGCAAAAAAAGTAGAGACACAAGCACCGACAGAGACTCAGGGTACAACCAAGAACCCTTTAAAGAATTCCTGGTTATAGTGAGCAATTTTGTGAAGTAGATGGTACAAAGGCAGCCCAATTCAAGAATATAACACCATAAACACAAGATGTCCTTCCTAGATTGTAATGTTGTATTTCATTGCTACATTGCAATATACATGAGCAACTGAAACTATGAGAGTAGAGGTAAACCTGGGCGCAATAGTCTTGAGAAGGGTTGTTAGGCCAAGTCTCATACAATGAGCCAAAGAGCTACTGAGAGTTTATTGGCCAAGAGTACAATGAGTCAAGAGAACCAAGAGTATTAACTGCAAAAACAGCTACAGATATTACAAAAGTCACATTTATACAAAGAAAATTCAGTTACAATCAAAAAATTACGGGTGTGAGCTTTCCACCAGTCTGTGATGACTAATGCTTCATCTTCCAAGTCGGCTGTTAGATCCTAAGCTAGAACAGATAATTGAACTTGGACATCAACACAGGCAGTCAAATTGCTGAGGGTGTCAACTCATCGAATGTTCATTGTTGAGTCCCACTTGGTCAGAGATCTAGTCAATCAGATGTGCCAGGTCGGGGTTCTTCATTAAAAGGTGCTAACCTGAAAGTGCTAGCATTGGAAGTGTAGATTCCAGAGTGGTGACCAGTGTTGAATTGGAATATGGATATTTGGTGCCATAGGTGTTACAAGTCCAATGTGACAAAGCAATGTGCCAAACTATTGCACCCCCCCACCCTAGGAAGTAATGTTGAACCATCATACAGTTGTGGATGTTACAACAAAATCTAGCACCCCCAAATGATGTAAAGTCCCAAGCATCAAGGGGTTAGTCTTGTGCAACTTAGGGAGGCTACCCACTGTCACCTCAGTAGCTTTTCCTATCTCTTTTCGTTGCCTCTTCTCTAACTCAAGGGGGGCTTCCCTAAGGACAGGTTTATCAAGGCTATGCAATGGAGGCTCAAGGTGAAAACGAAGAGCAAGCATTGATAAAATAAAGTGGTTGTAGTATGTGGAAGTGAAGTGGGAATGGGAAAGAAAGAAGAGAAAGGACGAGGAGAAACAAGGGAATGAAATGACAAGGGACCAATGCCTATCAATCTAAGGACTAATGGAGTCATGAGAAATTGCAAAATGAATGGACTAATTTAGCACCATCAACTATTTTGAGGTAGGCTATGACATAAAAAGACTAATTTGACACCTTCCACCCACTTGGATGAAAGATCTAGTTTGAAACATTCATTAATTAATTTGTACCTAAGGAAAAGTGAACTTGTTTGATACATTAAACCTTGAGGTGCTTGTTGGAAATTATAATGTGGAAACGAATCTTGGAGGTCTCGCTTTGCCACACATCGAATTAACATAAAGGTGATGTTTAATTAGCTGAATCATTATCCAGTCAACAACTAGATATGATAGAACAAAGGAAACAAAGCAAAAATAAGATAGCAAATAAGACAAGAGGGAAAGCCTCCTCACATTGCTTATTCCTAAATGAGTAGTGTTCTCATAACTAGACCTTTATGTTAGAATGAAAGAAAGAAGTTTCTGCAACAGATTTACAACAAATGAATATCATAGAAAATAACCATACTCCAAAAACAGCAAAACCATGTTTCTTCATTAGACTTCAAATTTGATGCACAAGGGAGCCCAACACCATCATCTCCAAGCTCCAATCTTCAATCACTAATCTCACTCCACAATCCTGCAATTGCCAGTTCCCAAATGAAATGGAGAGAAGCTCCTCTTTATATCGAGGGAAACTCATCTCTCTTACAATAAAATACAATATTTGCTAACTAACTCCATGACAAGTCAAACAATAATGAAATAATGGAGTAGTTAAGCAACATCCTCTAAAAATAGCACAAGAAGGTGCAGTGCCTCTAAATGAGTGGTTGACCATGTCAAGCACTCCATCAAATGGTAAAATAATGCCTCAATAGTGCACCCCCCAAGATACATGCATACGAATACAATAAAATATTATTGGCATGGGAAAGTGCTCCATAAGCACCATCCCAAAATAGCAAGTGGTCCACAAGATGCAAGAGCAAGTGTGCAAGATGCCAACTAGATGGAGTGCTCTACAAAAAAGGCATGGTCAAGCCTCCAACAATTTTCTCAAAATAGAAAGATTCCTCATGGGCTCTTTCTCCAATGTGCAACCACCTTAATAAATAAATAAATAATCTCCAATGTAGTTACAACTCCTCAAGACTTGTGCAAGGAAGGAGTCAACAACAATAAATTAATCTCCAACCAACTCCTCATGTGAAAATCCCAAAGCAACCAACTCCATGTATGAATGTGCAATACGAAGTAGTCAAACCCCAAAATAGTAAGTGGGCAACCTCCAATAAAAGAAATCCAGGGAGATAAGGGCGAATTAGGGATTTGACCATGCCAAAACTCCATGAAATAAATAAATATACACCTCCAAGATAGCAAGAAGTGTCTCCACAAGTTTTCCCTCCAAGGTGTTAAACTATGCTATGGAGAATATACAAGTGACAAGCAAGAGAGTCTGAATGAGAGATGTATTATATCAATGTGTGTCCAATTACATAAGGTGGTGTATATATATCTACAAGTTCCTTTATTCTTGTTAATGACCACACACCTAATTTCAGAATTACATTTAACATAAATACCATTTATTGCATACAACTTATTTCCACTTTATGATATTACATTATACTTTAATACATTTATTACTAACGAAATAGACATTACAATAAATAACACCCCTCTTAACGTTGATTTCATTTTCCACAACTCCTAATATCTCTCAAAATTTTCTAACTCCTCCCTATTGAGTGCTTTGGTGAAGATTTTTGCTACTTGATCTTGGGACCTGCAATAAATCAGCTCGAATAGGAGCAAACATTTCCTCATAATCAATTCCTTCTTTTTGTGCATATCCTTTTGCAACTAACCTGGCTTTATATTTATCAATAGAACCATCTGATATCAACTTTGTGCAATACACCCATTTCTAGCCTATTAGTTTCTTGGTTGGGGGCAATTCAACCACATTCCAAGTGTTTATTTTCATCAAAGCATCATTATTCTATTTGCATTGCATTTCTCCATTCTTGTTTTCAATTCGCTTCATTCAAAGAAATTGAATCATAAAAATGCACAACTTCACTCATCAAAGAAGGATTTACCTGTTGTGGTGATTTTTTACCTTGTTCTTCTCTCACCTTGTTGTATCTCATATGGCTTTGCATCTTGAAGAGTCTAATAGAACCATTTTGGTCTTTTATGAGATTGACTTTCATCATTTGGAGATTCACTGCCATCTTGTTCTTCCAACTCCAACTCTACTTTTTCTTCCTTCAATTCTTTGTTCTCTTCTCTTATGTGCCTCCCATATGTGACAGGGGTTTTGAATTCATGCTCTTCCTTATAACCCTACAAAACTTCAACTTTCCATTATGGTGTATGCACATGTGGGAGCCTCTCATCAGAAATTACATATCTACTAATAACAACCTTTCTATTTACTAGATCATATAACTTCTATGTGTTGAAATAATGTAACTGCAAAGAGTATTCTGATTACTATTTCATATATTATTCATCGGATCAATCCCCATTGTGGATTGATCTTATCGACTATTGTAATAGGACCAAATCCCCTTTTGCGGATTGGTCAAATGTTAATTATAATAGGCAGAATAAGAAGTCAGCCCCAGCAGATATTAAAGAGGCCCCAGAATGTAATTAAGGTGGTTATAACCACCCAGTGGGAGAAGTCGGCCTTGCCAGTGAAGAGACACTTCACACGTGCCAATCTAATATAAATAAGGAGGCTAGCGCCTCACTTAGACACACAACTCACTTGCTCATTTGAGAGACAAGTTTCGGATCTGCTGCTGGAGAAGGAGAGAGAGAGTGGCGCATATCTGGGAGAGGACTTTCTGTATTAGTTTAAGAGATCTCTTGGCATTGTATTGGCTATCTATATTAAGGAAGTTTTGTTGGCTTTTCTTCCCCTAGAGGGTTTCCCAGGATAAATGTTGTGTCTCTTGTGATTGTGTATTTCTCAGTGATCTTGGATTATGCTATTGTTATCTAATGAAATGAAAACAACTATAATAATGGCTTAAACATTAACATGGTTTCAGAGCCAAGCTGAAGGAAGCATCTTTCACAAGAGTGAAAAACGTCACTGTTGTCGTACATGAAAATTATGGCTTTTTGATGGTGAAGCTTTTCGGCCCCAAAACCATCTAGAAAAGTGCGCCATCCCCTAAGGATCACTTTGGCACTCTCAGTGCACCTTTTCAATGGCTGGATCTCCCGGAAAGTGAAACCCTAGTTTCACAAAGTACCAGAAGTACCAGAAAACCAGTGTACCAGAAGTATTAGAGGTACCAGAAGCACCAGTCCAGAAATCCGCAGATCAAATTTGGAGGAGCAAAATTTGGATTTTCTCAGATCCAAACACACTAGGCTACTCGCCTCAGCCAAGCGCACCCTGGTAAGTTCAGATTTTGATTTTGAGCACTTTCATTTTTTGGTCATTTTCCTAGATCCAAGTAAAGATGTCTGCAAGCGTTAAGCTTGTTGACAAGCTAGAAGGAGTGGAAAACTTTTGTGCCTAGAAGTATAGAATTGGCCTCATTCTTGAAGAGAATGACCTAGCAAGATTCGTCAAAGAAGAAGAACCGGAACCTGTCGATGCTGCAGAAAAGGCAAAGCATCAAAAGGACACAATCAGGGCCAAAAGAATCATTGCAGATTCAATCAAAGACCACATGATTCCTTATGTGTCATCTAAGAAGACTCTGAAAGAAATGTTTGATGCCTTGACCAGACTATATAAAGGAAAGAACATAAACCGGAAGATGAATCTAAGAACTCAACTAAAGAATACAAGGATGCAGAAAGGAGAAATGATTCAGGAATACTTCTCCAGAATCTCATAATTCAAAGAACAGCTAGAAGCTATTGGAGATACCATGGACAAACTCATAATGACGGCCCTAAATGGTCTCACAAGACCTTGGGATGCATTCATCCAAACGATATGTGCTAGAACGGAGAAACTGAAGTTTGATAGTCTATGGGAAGAATGCATCCAAGAAGAAACAAGAGTAGTGAATCGTGAAGCGTTACTAGCAAGAGATGATGATCAAGCCCTAGCTACTCACACCAAAGCAGGAAGGAAGAAACCCTACTTCCAAAAGGAGACTCATAAAGAGCCTCAACAGTCAAACAAATTCAATCATAAAGAATCTCATCCAAGGAGATTTCAAAAGAAAGGACAACGAAAAGAAAGGGACTACTCATCTGTACAATGCTATCATTGTGACAAGATGGGACACATTGCGAAGTTTTGTCTAGCCAGACGAGAAGAATACAAGAGAAAACACAAGAGGCTCCATGCCCATGTAGTCGAAGATGAAGAGCCACCCGCAAAGATGATAAGAGAGAAGATCAAAGAACATGTCTTGATCTCGGCCCTCTCAGGATCTGTAACACCCGGAGAGGACACTTGGCTCATTGATAGTGGTGCATCCAAGCACATGATGGGACAAAGAAACATTCTCTCTTGTATCTCAAAAAAGAAGTTTTCTTGGAAAGTGACACTTGGAGATGATTACCAATATCCCATCAAGGGAGTGGGAGAATCAAACCATAAACTGAATTCAGGGAATTCACTAAAAATGAAGGACGTACTATATGTACCAGGCTTGAAGAAGAACCTACTCTCCATTTCAGCTTTAGAAAAC
>JASDQU010100829.1:84581-116571 GCA_032191745.1 Picea mariana | reverse complement strand
TATACTAATACATATTGATGCAGATGATGATGGCATTCCTTTGAGAATGACGATGTTGCCGATGAAGAAAACTTCCGATGATTTATAGATACGCCAGTCAGTGTTCCAAGATGATATTGATGATGTTGTCCTCTCACCCACTTGATGTTGTTGATGATGTTGTCCTCTCTCTCTCTCGCATGATGCTGCTGAAGAATACCCTTCTTGTTAAGGGGGAGTGTTGAAATAATGTAACTGCAAAGGGTATTCTAATTATTGTTTGATATATTATTCATCGGATCAATCCCCATTGTGAATTGATCTTGTCAGCTATTGTAATAGGACCAAATCCCCTTTTGCGGATTGGTCAAATGTTAATTACAATAGGCAGAATAAGAAGTCAGCCCCAGCAGATATTAAAGAGGCCCCAAAATGTAATTAAGGTGGTTATAACCACCCAGTGGGAGAAGTCGGCCCTGCCAGTGAAGAGACACTTCACACGTGCCAGTCTAATATAAATAAGGAGGCTAGCGCCTCACTTAGACACACAACTCACTTGCTCATTTGAGAGACAAGTTTCGGATCTGCTGCTGAAGAAGAAGGAGAGAGAGAGTGGCGCATATCTGGGAGAGGACTTTCTGTATTAGTTTAGGAGATCTCTTGGCATTGTATTGGCTATCTATATTAAGGAAGTTTTGTTGGGTTTTCTTCCCCTAGAGGATTTCCCACGATAAATGTTGTGTCTCTTGTGATTGTGTATTTCTCAGTGATCTTGGATTATGCTATTGTTATCTAATGAAATGCAAACAACTATAATAATGGCTTAAACATTAACACTATGCATTTGATTTAGTGTTATAACCAATGAATATACATTTCCTACTCTTAGCCTCCAACTTATGTCTATATGTATCTGGCACATGTGCATATGCCAAATAGCCAAAAACTTTGAAATTTTTACCTCTGGTTTCCTTCCTGACCAAGCTTCATAAGGGGTCTTTCCAAGAACTTCCTTTGTCAGACTGCGATTTAACAATAATACTAGTGTCTAAACTGCTTCAGCCCAAAACTAATCATCGAGATGGTGCCCTTTCAACTTGCACCTAGCCATCTCCATAATTGATCAATTATTCCTCTTTGCTACCCCATTATGTCGTGGTGTTTTGGCAACAAAAGTCTGTCTTTGAATACCATGATGATAGAAAAAATCATGAAATGCATGTGATTCATACTCACCTCCTCTATCACTCCTAAATACCTTAATGCATTGACCACTTTCATTTTCAAACATAGCCTTGAATCGCTTAAAAATTGCAAATACATCATATTTGTTCTTCAAAAATATACACAAATTTTCCTTGAAAAAACATCAATGAATGTTACAAAGTACTTAGCACCTAGAATGGATGGGGTTCTCATTGGACTGCCAACATTACTACGAATTAATTCAAGTACTTGAGTTGCTCTAGTTTTGTTGTTATCAAATTTGAAGCGATGTTGCTTCTGTTGATATTATGGTAGCTACGGGAGGTATTTACCTCCACGTGTAAACCTGGCGAGAATACAATATTCTAAGAAGCAAGAAGAAACCCTAATGAGTTGGCTAATAACCCTAGAAGACAAGTCGGCTCAAGAGGATAATTTGTATTAGGTTATTAGCCTCCAAGAGAAGAAGTCGGCCAGAAGAAATATTATATACTAATTAAATAGGCACCCAGAATGAGAAGTCGACCCAGGCAGTTAGCCAGAATTAGTATAAATACAGGAGGTCAGTCTTCATTCTGGCAGGCATTCTCAGAACTGCAAAGCTCACTTGTGCGCACTGCAGTTAGCCAGTTTGTGCGCAAGTTTGGAGGAGAGTTGTCATTGTAGTTGCTACAGCTAGCAGATTACGTTTTGTCTTGGACTATCTCTTGGTTATGGTTTGGACTATCTGATCAGCTCTTGTTTGGTGCACTATCCTTGGAGAAAGGTCTGCCACCCTTTGTTTGGCTATCTAGCCTAGGGTTTGCTTCCAGAGTGATTCTCCGTCAAGGTTAAGGTGCTCGGAGGGTGGCTTCGGCCTATGGTTGGGTGACAATAGTGATATTGTCTATGGTAAAACGAGCACATCCATCATATTCTAACAGGTTATGGACCCACACCTCCTTCATTCAGTCTAACCACTGGAAGGGAGCATAGCCATAAGGATATTAAGCTCGTTGAAGAACTGTCTCTAGGGTTTGTAGCAGGAGCAGTAACCAAAGCACTGTCGCTAGGGTCAGAAACCCTAACCCTATCGTTGAGGCACCTTAGTGAAGAGATTGACCTAATTTCTGGATAGACCAGTTCGCCCTAGCCTAGAGCATCTCCTAGTACTCTCAGCAAGCCAAGACGTCAAGTTTGAGTTTTTGGTCAAATCTAGGGTTGACCAAGTCAAAGCAGCCATGACTTACTCTATGAAGTCAGAAAACAAGTTAGATGGAGCCTCTAACTTCAGAGCGTGGAAGACAAGGATTGACCTCATCCTTGCCAAGAATAAAGTGCTAGATATCGTGAAAGGAAAGATCGTGGAACCAAAGTTTAAAGAAGGAAAAGAGAAGGAACCGCAGAACGTTGCAGTTATGGAGAAGTTCAAAGACGGTGACATCAATGCCATGAGTATCATAGTGGACTCTATAAAAGACCACTTGATACCCTACATCTCCCATCTTGACTCATCGAAGAAGATGTATGATGCCCTAACAAACCTCTTCTCAGTCAGAACATTGGACAAGTAATGAGTCTGAAGAATGATCTTCATGACATGAAGATGAATGATGATGACAGCATAACATCATACTTTGTGAGGATCTCTCAGTTAAGAGATCAACTACAAGCTATTGAAGAGATCATTTCAAAGAAGGAATTAGTAAACATAGTACTAAGTGGTCTTCCCAAGACATGGGATGCATTTGCCGCAAGCATGAACACAAGGAAGGAGTATCCTACATTTGAAGAACTTTGGACTTGTTGTGCTCAAGAAGAATCAAGGATCAGTGCAAAAGAGAAACCCTAAAAGAAGTACGATGATCAAGCCTTCACAGCGAGATTCAAGAATTTCAGGAACAAAAGGAAGTTTGGTTCAAGGAAGAAGCCAAATCAAGAAAAGATATGTCAGAAATACAATGCTTCAACTGTCGAAAGTATGGTCACTACAAGAATCATTGTCCCGAGTTAAAGAGAAGGAAGGAAACAAACGAAGCATCAGTTGCCGAAGAAAGGGAACCCTCAAAGAAAGCCAAGCAAGACAAACAAACTTCTTCTTCTAAGACAAGGTAACAATATTCTTCATAGCTCTCGTACATACCATGTTTACATAGTTTCTATACACATCTTCCATATATATGAGATGTTCAAAGTGAAACTACACTTATGGAAAAACAACAAGATAAGGATTGTTAAGACAAGCTGCAAGATAAGTCGAAATCAGAATCAATCTTGAAGAAACCTAGAAGAAGTAAAGACAGAAAGAAGTCAACAATCTAGAGGAAATTGGAAAAAGATTTGTGACTCCTTGCAGAAGGCAATAAGGATGCAGACGGAAGCGTGGATTATGCTAGATGGAGGGAGCCGATTATATACTTCCAAAAGAAAGACATGCACTCATACATGAAGCAAGGATTAGGAGGGAGCTAATCCTACGATCCATTGAAAATGATGAAGTATATATCCATGGTAGCCGCCATGAAAAGCAGTACATGTTCAATTTGACTTTAGAAGAAGTCTTCTTCGAAAAGAAGCCTCAAAGTATCCCTAGTTATCCATCCACATCTATGATCCTAAGATGAAAGGAAGAAGCTGGAATCTTCAGAGCATGGAATCTATAGAAAACTCCATGGACCCAACATCTAAAGAGAAACATGAGGAAGAACATGAAGATTCCAAGAAAGAAAAACCAGAACAACCAGTCATTGTATCAAGAATCACAAGATTACCAACCTAATATGAACTCACTAAAAGCAATCAAGCAGAGGTACTGAAAGTTGTGATGAAGAACAGTGTATGAAAGACTTACGAATGTAAGCATTGCGAGATCCAGAACTAGAGGTTCTCCCAGATGGAGGGAGAAGACTATGATGATTACTTGTTCAAATAAACCAGATATATCTCTACATGAGCCATTATATCATTCGCAATATCCATAGGTTGGAATTGACATCAAATGAATGCAAAGACTGTTCTCCAGAATAATTGAACAAAGAGCGTATGTAGAGCAACCCCAATGCTTTGAGGTATACCAGAAAGAGACCCTTGTATGCAGATGGAAGAAGACAACTTGGTGGAGAACCTTCAATGCACAGCAGAAGCGTGGTGAAGAATTTCTATAACAGAGATATTGTATCAGAATGATTACTCAAAAGATCAAGATGATGCATTGCCAAAGATCTCATGATGGCAGAAGAAGTACCACTTGGATATGTTCCAGTTTGACCCTTGCCACAATGTTATGAGCTAGCAGGAAACAAAAGATGAATCCAATAATGATACACTATATTGATCAGAGCTATATGAAGCCTTAAGAGAAAACCAGTGTTCCAGAAAGACCGAAGCACTTTGAGATTAAGCTTTACATTCTCCATGATGAAGTCCAGAAAAGAGAAGTGGTTCTCCAATATATATATATATATATATATATCCACAGATGAGCAAATAAGCAGACATTTTGGTAAATCCTCTGTCCAAGATGAAAGAGTTTGCGTACTCAAGTTGGAGCTCGTGGAGATGACTTCCCTATTGAAAACAGAAGAGATGACTCCTAGGTTGGGAGGGAGCACTGATGTGTTATTGATTTATGGTCAGTCACTTTTCAGTTCAAAAAATGGTCCAAGATGAGAAATTCCTTTCCAGTTCGGAAAGTGGTTTCTGACAGACAGACATTTTTCCAGTTCGAAAAATGGTCCAAATCGAATGGTCATTTTCGTAATGAAAATGGTTCTATGGATTGTTGATGTACCATAGACATTGATTTCCCATTGTGGTTAACATGGGGAATGGTCTAGGACAGTCTCTCTTCTTGATGGTTAGTCAAGAAGACTGGTCCGCCTCGTCGGACAGTCATTCTTTCGAAGCTCACAGATGTCAGCAGTTTCAAAGAATGGTCCGTTTTGGAGGTTGGTGCAGGACAGTCATTTCCTTAGGAAATGGTCCGAACAGTCATTCCTTAGGGCAGATTCATTCTCTCCAAGTTTCACTTTGTTTAGTGCCGGAGGAATGGCCCAGGGTGGGGAATGGTCCAGGTTCAACAATCAGGGACAGGCATTCCTTAGGGCAAACTCATTCTCTCCAGGTTACACTTTTTTTAGTGTTGGATGAATGGCCCAGGGTGGGGAATGGTCCAGGCTCAGAAATCAGGACATTTATTCTTCCTTGCTTGAGAAGAATAGTCCAAATAGCTCATCATTGATATTTTACCTTCTGAGAGCAGATGCTCTCTCAGATCTCACATATGTGAGTGGAAGAATGGCCCAGATGATTCAGTTTATATCATAACAATGTTTTCTGTGCAGGTTGATATCAGATGATTGTTATGGAGACTGTATGTCTCTGGACAGTAGATGTATACCACTGTGGTGGTTGTGTTCCACTGATTGTGATTATATGTCATTGATCAAGTATCTGTGTGCTACTTGGTGTGGTAGTGTACCACTGGATCGTAGTTGTGTACTACCATGGATAGACACAGTTGTGTTCTATTGAATGATATTGTTCCGATTGCCTTGAAGACTATCAGCAGTTTTGGAAATGATTATCAGTTAGATGGATGATCAATGGACAGAGAATTCCCAGACAGAAAATGGTCCAAGACATTTATTCTTCTAGGAAATATGTCTGAATTAGAAGAATGGTTCTTGTGTCACTCTATGGAGTGAGTGACTTATCCAGCATCATGTCTGATTGCTCAGATGGAGTATGGTTTCGAGAGATGATGCAGTTGATAACATTGATAGTGATGATGGTGCTCATGATCAAATCTTGAAATAGCCTGTACGACTATGATGATGCTACTGATTCAATGGTACGTTTGTGCTCAAGACCATTGTCTTCAATACCTCCCTAGCTAGGAGGGAGTGTTGATATTATGGTAGCTGCGGGAGGTATTTACCTCCACGTGTAAACCTGACGAGAATAGAATATTCCAAGAAGCAAGAAGAAACCCTAATGAGTTGGCTAATAACCCTAGAAGACAAGTTGGCTCAAAAGGATAGTTTGTATTAGGTTATTAGCCTCCAAGAGAAGAAGTCGACCAGAAGAAATATTATATACTAAGTAAATAGGCACCCAGAATGAGAAGTTGGCCCAGGCAGTTAGCCAGAATTAGTATAAATACAGGAGGCCAGTCTTCATTCTGGCAGGCATTTTCAGAACTGCAGAGCTCACTTGTGCGCACTGCAGTTAGCCAGTTTGTGCGCAAGTTTGGAGGAGAGCTGTCGTTGCAGCTGCTACAGCTAGCAGATTACGTTTTGGCTTGGACTATCTCTTGGTTATGGTTTATCAGCTCTTGTTTGGTGCGCTCTCCTTGGAGAAAGGTGCGCCACCCTTTGTTTGGCTATCTAGCCTAGGGTTTGCTTTTGGAGTGATTCTCCGTCAAGGTTAAGGTGCTCGGAGGGTGGCTTCGGCCTATGGTTGGGTGACAATAGTGATATTGTCTATGGTAAAACGAGCACATCCATCATATTCTAACAGCTTCCCTACCAGAGATGCTTAACATACACCTTTATCTTCCCCAATGTCAGGCAATCCATTCACCAAATTATGTTTATGAAGCAACTTCGAATAAAAGTAATTAAGATGCCCATATCTTTCATGCCATAATTCATTTTATGAAGTAGAACATGTCAAAAAAACATGTTGTTGCTTTGGAATACCATCAAACCTGTACATATCATCACATTGTAATCCTCTGGCAATGATGTTGTTGTTAGAATCTTTAATCAAATATTGTTTCTTATCAAACACAACAATATAGTTTTCATCAATAATTTTACTAATAGAAAGCAAGTTTGTCTTTAATCCAGGAACATAAAGGACATTTTGTATATCTTTTATGCAATTCCCTGAAACTCTCATGGGTATGTCACCTCTTCCTTGAACCTCATGAATATTGTCATCAACAAGAATAATCATCTCATTCTCACAGGGAGCAAGTTTTGAAAAAACTTCTTACTTATCGATCATATGCTTGGTGGCTCTCGAATCAATGTACCAAATACATTGAGAAACAGAGATATCATGTATGAGAAGCCATAAACAAATAAATAGTGGCAGGTTCTTGTGGAACCATTGTACTACTTTCTACAAAATAACTTTGATGCTTTGCCCCTCTACTTCTTCCTCTATGATGTCCTCTACCTCTATTTCCTGTTAGCCTCATGTTTTTGTTTAAGATAACAGTTTTCTTTATTATGATTACTCTTGCTACAGTAACTGCAATGCCTAGAACTTGGAGAAGCACCCGTCTTACTTGAATAATTTGGCATCCAACTTTGATTCTAATGCCAATTATACCTTCCTCCTCGACGACCTTTGTCATGACCTCTTCCTCTAGGTCTTCCTATAAAAGACCGATCTGGTGCAAATTCATTTTTCTTGAGTCTCTACTCTTACTAGAGACTAGAGTAGTAAACCGACAACTTCTTCAAATGCGAGAGTTTCATTTCGAGAAGAGATACAAAATGAAGTTACAAAATGTTGATACTCATCAGGTAGGCTATTAAACAAAATGGTTGTGAATTTTGTATCTTTAATATTTGTGTCAATCATTGATAATTCATTTTTTAGTTCCTGCAACTTATGAGCATGATCTATAATGGAATCTCATGCTACCGTCTTCAAACTGGTTAATTTGTTTTGCAACAATAAAATTCGAAGTTCATTTGAAGTTTCATAGAAATTCTTTAACTTTGTCCAAACCTCAACAGCAGTAGTAATACCACGAATGTGACGAAGAATATCATCCTCCAAAGCAAAGGTAGGCTATTAAACAAAATGGTTATGAATTCCTTATCTTTAATATTTGTGCCAATCACTGATAATTCATTTTTTAGTTCCTGCAACTTATGAACATGATCTATAATGGAATTTGATGCTACCGTCTTCAAACTGGTTAATTTGTTTTGCAACAATAAAATTCAAAGTTCATTTGAAGTTTCATACAAATTCTTTAACTTTGTCCAAACCTCAACAGCAGTAGTAATACCATGAATGTGACGAAGAATATCATCCTCCAAAGCAAAGGTAAGAAGAAGCAATGCATTTTTATTTTTCTTCTTATAGTGAGCGGACCTAGGATTTGGTTTTGGAATTGTACCCATAACGATTTCCCAAAAATCATGATAAGACAAAATTTGCTCCATTTTTTATTTCCAAGAAGGAAAATTTTTACCATTTTATTTACGAGACTCAAGCACCATAAAATTATTAATATTGGCCATATTTCCTTATAACTTCAGAAAAATCTGCTTATAACTCCAAAAAAATATCAAAAACCATTATAACTACTTTTGAACAAAAAAACTTATAACTCCTTAAAAAAATAAGCCCAACCTAAGGTGCACCAGCACCAAGGGATTATTACATAAAAATCATCATCCAACCTTAGGAAAAGGTTAGATCACCATCAAATCATATGTAGTACCCCCCTTTCTAACTCAAACTTAGGAAATAACATATCAATGAGGGTACTAACGTCAAGAAACACACTCCCCCCAAGTGATGTCTAGCCAATGTTATATCATAAAGTTAAATCACCTAGGAAAATCCCACCAAGGCAACATGAATCACCCCACTCAACCAGCATCATAAGAGAAGGGGACATAACAAAGTGCTAACCCATCCAATCATCAAGTGTGTTCCCCATTACACATCCAACATATGAGAACCATGTATAACACCTCGTCATAATGACACCAAATAATACCACATGATCATGCCAAAGTAACTAGGAAATCCCAACAATCATGAAACATATATCTCCTAACACCATCATCGTCTAACCCCTTGAGGTGCTAGAACTATCATCCATATCCAAGATAACCATATCAACCATACCATAATGAGATAGTAAGCTCCACAACCATCCATAAGTGCAACCAAGGGTTGATCAACAAGGCAAGCACATGTGAGAAGACCGCCAAGCAGCAAGCACAATCATCCAACCAAGGAGAAGTGAGACTCTCCCAAACCAAAAATCTCCATCAAATGATCCAAGGCCATGAAGAAATGGGGCTCCATGAAGATGAATCCCCCCAACTTGGTCCAAAAGCTCCAAGGAACCAGCAACAAATCTCCACAAATGTGATGAAAATTACAACGTAGAACCTCATACAATATGAGGTGTAAGAGTAGAAAAAAGTATTTTGATATGGCAAGCGATGTACCATTTAGCCTGATGTGGATATTTCCTAGCCTCAGCAATTTTGAACATGGATATATCAAAAAGGTATGGCTTCTTGATCTTTCGGTCAATGGTAGCATTGACCTTCACTTGGACTAAGTCTTATATATCTAATTCAGTTGGTTGCGACTCTGACAAAGGTTCAAGCATAAGAACATATGGCTTGAGCATTTCAATGACAAATATTGGATGCATGTCCAAGTATCGCGGTAAGTAGAGAACCAATGCATTTCCACCTACTGCCTAAATAATTGTGTAGAGTCCATACTAAAGTGGTTCAATCTTTCAATGTAACCCATTGAATCTTTCTTTTTGAAGATATAGTCAAACCCTATCATCAACTTTGAACTAATGCAAGTTGTGTCACTCATTGTACATTTGTTGTTGTTGAGCAAAATGTCTTACGTCTTTGGGTTTTATCGGAAGCATTGAATCAACTCTGATGCCTTGTCCTATTTTTTAGCCTAATGAGACATTGTCGATGTTGAAGGTGCCTAAAATGTAATGCCTAATGTTGCTAGTGGTTGGAAACCAAGACAGAACTATAGTGGACTATGCCCTATGGACATTTGGATAGGCCTTGTTTTAGGTGTTCTCAATAAACATAGGCTTTCATCCCATGTACAAGGCATGCATGGTTATACATACATTAAAAGATAGACAAGGATTCAATTGAGGTGTTTGGTTATGATTGAGGTGTTGGTTCCATCCCTAGTTCACATTCAGTCATCCATCTCAGACTCTCTCCTACTCAAAGGAAGCTTTGACACAAGTTTGTGGGTGATGAGGTAACCTTCTCAACCAAGGGCGCTTGGTTTAACCATTATACATATTGAATTTTTTAGATATCTTTAGTTGTATGTGTGGTTTGCTTGTGTACTTACTTTCATTTCATTTGGATATAGCACATCCTAATTTGTTTCCATAAGAAGAGAAGCACTATAGGTACCTGTTGTCGTCCTTATACACACCTACAAGTGTGGAGAAGTCTCCAACCCACATGGTGTGTCCTTGGTGGCACAAGCCTAAGTCCAAACCCACTTTCACCTCGATTTGGAGTTCTTTCGTCTAGGCTCACTCCTAGGGAAGCCAAGGGGAGTAGACCCTACTTAACTATGTTAAGGTTGATTAGATGATCTAGGAGTTAATTTTAGTTTTTAAATTAGGGAGACCCAACCCAAATGACCAACAGTCAATGCAATGCAACTCTTCAATGACAAGCACACCCCTTATTTGTTAAATCGTATTAAGACCAGTGCCTAAATATAAATAAATGGAATCAATGAGAGATGCAACAAATTACAATTATACAAAAATAAATAATGCCATGAGATATACACAATGAGTAAGAGAAATTACTTTGCACTTAAACCAATTATGATTATTATCTACAAATTGAACTACAACATGAAATATATATATATCCAAAAGAATAAAAAATACTTTAACCAAATACGCAGTGAAGCATCAACACATGAAGTATCCACAACAAGAGATAACTTAAAATGACTTGAAAAATAAAATTACTTTGAAAGTTAAACACATGGAAAGTAAATTGCCTTGAATAAAAATTGCACAACCTAAATGAAAGATAATTGAACTTGAAAGTGCAAAAGGTGTGAATGTAGTAGGTTAATTTTAGAAGATTTTAGGTCTCTCTTTAGTTGGGGATTAAATGTGATAGATACAAGCCTAGACTATGTGTCTACCCCTAACTCCTACCCCTTCAACCAAAAGAATTGTTGGGTGCTCAAGAAGAAGGACAAGCAAGGTCCTTCCATAGCTCCACAGGTCAATATGGATTGCTTGGGTGCTCAAGTAGGGAGGACACTTACTGTCGTGAAGCCGTCCCCGACTTACACCCCCTGTAGCCTCCCAAGTCACCCTTTTTGATGGTAAAAGTGATACTAGTTGGGTGCCAATTAGAATAGATATGATTACTTCCAAAACAAAAAGGTTGCTCCCCTAATTAGTCTAGATGTTGTTACTTTCCAAAGCAAAATCAAAACTAAATTAGCCTAACAATGTTGCATGGATTGGCAAAGCCAAATCACTTTGCAAGGTGTAGGCACAAACTTATGAATTAAATAACTTGAAATGAAAGTTAACAATAACCTAGCCTCACAACTTTGCCTCAAGGACAAAGGTGGGAAAAATAATGCAAATTAAAAGACTAAACAACCTCACAACAATCGCACAAGGAGGAGGACAAGCCTACCGATTTTGTGCCAAGGTGGGTGAAAAATAAAGAATTAACTTGAAATAAAATACAACTAAACTAGCCACACAACCTTGCCTTAAGGACAAGTGGGGCAAACAAATAAATACAAAACAGAAACTAAAAACAGATCTAACCTTACGATATTGCATGGATTGGCATAGCCAAATCACTTTGCAAGGTGTAGGCAAACTAAACTAATTTACAATACAAAAAATTGTTTTTTTGGAAAAGAATGCAAGCCCAAGAGACTCTCTTGGGCTGCTTACAAGCTTAGAAAAGATAGAAAGAAAAGGGGTTGATATCCAAACTCAAGGTGGGTTCCTTGAATGCTTTGAGACTCGAAATGAGCAACACTTCCCCTTCTTTCCGGCAAAAATCTACAAAAATCAGCAAGCAATAGCTTGCTGGAAATTACTGCAAAACACTTGAAAACTTGTGAATTTCTGTTAGCAAACAAAACAGAAATTTAAATATAAAAATCTGAACATGTATATGAAATTTTATGGACTATTTCAGAACAGAAATATGCTTGGAAATGGGTGGAAAAGACAGAAATAATATCAGAAATTTATTGGAGGTATCCCTCGGTTGAACAAGCAAATTTCCAGATCTGAAATTGGCTTCTTCAAACCCCTTGTGACCTGCAAATATGTGAGAACTTGCTACAAAACCAACAAAGAGGTGAGTATGTCTAAGAAATTGCCATATACTTTCCAACCTCAATAAACTAACTCACTAAAACCAATAGTAATACTACTATAAATTTATCCAAGCAAAATACTTTGCTTGGATCTCCTAGTTTAGATTATGGAAGCAAGAAATACACAAGAAAATAAGACAGCAATATCACTTCACACAAAAACCATGAAGGGCATCCAGAAGACTCCCAATGCACCATGAGATAACCTCCAAAGCTTCCTTTTATTAATGGAAAAATGTTGTTGTAAATACTCGCAGCAAGATTTACAAGAAGAAATGAGAAAAAGAGAGAGAGAAGAGTTGGAGAGATTTGGGCAGCATAAACTTGCTCTGAGAATAGATGTTGAAATGAGGAGGGGTAGGCAGTACCTAGAGTAGGGTCTAACCCTCTTTGCTTCTTATCATTTCTCTTTTTTTCTTTAAGCCCTTGTAGCTTGTTGTAAATTAGTTTCCATTAAATTAGATTAGAGATTAAACCTAGTAAAGGTTTTTTGCCAAAATGCATGAACATCAAAAGGAAATCAAATAACCTACTTAAGGTTTCTTTGTTGTTTACATTGGATGCAAAAAGGGGTTAATTAGGTCTACATGTTTTCATATTCAATCATCTCCTTTCATGCAAGTAGTTAATTAGCTCACCAAAGAGAATAAACCATAGTTGGTCTATACTTGCACTTTTTTAGATATCTTTAGTTGTATGTGTGGTTTGCTTGTGTACTTACTTTCATTTCATTTGGATACAGCACATCCTAATTTGTTTCCACAAGAAGAGAAGCACTATAGGTACCTAGAGTAGGTTCTAACCCTCTTTGCTTCTTATCATTTCTCTTTTTTTCCTTTAAGCCCTTGTAGCTTGTTGCAAATTAGTTTCCATTAAATTAGATTAGAGATTAAACCTAATAAAGGCTTTTGCCAAAATGCATGAACATCAAAAGGAAATTAAATAACCTACTTAAGGCTTCTTTGTTGTTTACATTGGATGCAAAAAGGGGTTAATTAGGTCTACATGTTTTCATATTCAATCCTTTCCTTTCATGCAAGTAGTTAATTAACTCACCAAAGAGAATAAACCATAGTTGGTCTTCTTTCTTTTGTTAATTAGTGTTGGTTATTTATTTGTGCTCCAATTAACCTAATAAATTCACACATAAATCCTAAATCAGTTGGAGACACATTGAAAAGGTTGATTCTTCAATTAACTTAGTGACCTACGACTTGCTTGCCACCTTCCCCCATCCTATTTTTCATAGTTTTTCCTAGGGTGGCAACTCCATTTCCCTCCCAAGCACTAAAGCTTGGGCCTTGTTCCTTTTTAGATAGTGTGGTACCTCACTAACTATCAAGCTCATTTTCAGGGGCAGGAGGTGTGGGGGGGAGTCTATTCGATCCCGGAGGAAATCAAATTGTTTATTACGCCTTGGGGCTTGGCAATGTATCTAATAATATGGCGGACGCATATTCGTTGTGGAAAGGCTTGGATATAGCAAAGGAAGAGGGACTCGACACACTGATTTCCCTGGAGGACTCAATGTTGGCGATTAGAGCCATGGTGGGCAATTTAGAGCCAAGGACCAATGCATTGAGCATTCTCATCTCAAGGTTCCACAAAATAATGCTTCAAGTTTCGACAAGGTCACTTTCTTCCACATTAAACAAGAATTTAACGGAATTGCTAATCAAACATGGCTTATTTCCTAAGCTTGGGGTCTTGTATAAAAAGTGGGGTGCGTGGTCTTACCCCCGTACCATAATGGGCACCCCCGTGTTTAATCATCCTTCAATGAATTGTACAAATGGGACGCGTCATGGGATGGATGGCAAGGGAGCAGAGCAGAGCAGCACATGCACTCGAATTGCTTTGGGTGTAGCATAAGCTTTCAATGTTGTGTGTGGGATTCCATATTCAAATATGACAGAATTCGTGATATGGCGTTTTTTGTTTGCAATGAAGTCATTGTGGTGGAGGTTATTCGTTGGGCACCGCGGGACTGAAGTGGAGCAACAAGCATGTTAAGGAAAGGGTTTCGGCCTGGATTTCGTGGGATTGTTAGTAGTTCCAAGCAAGTGAAGGTGGGGACTTTGAGAGGAGTTTTGTATACAATGCCAGTGTCATCTTCAATCCAAACCAGGAAATCCTTGGTTATTTGGTTACTCTTTCCGACGAACGCCTCTAGTGATGGTATCTACAACTTTGTTTTCATTAACCAGAATAGTATCAATCCTTTTTTTATTGTCTTTTTCAAAATTGGTATTGGAACTTTCAGTTTGGGGGTTTTGTGCTCTGGTTTCTCTGTGCACATTTATCGTGGGGCAGTTATGGACAGTGCAAAGTGGAAAGAAGTTCGAGTAATCCTTTGTTGACAGAAAGAGATTACCCAAGCGAACAGCAGCACTCTTCTTGATCCGGATTGGGTCATTATATTATTTGCCATCTATCTCGATGCTTTCAAACTAGAAAAAAATAGAGGAATCAACTTGCAAGGTTATTTTAATGGCAAACTCCAAATGGGAAAATTGGGGTTTGAAATCTTCCGAAGCCATTTTGAGGCATCAAACAACATTTTTTTGGCTCAAAACTTTCCAAGCTTAGCTGGGACCCCTTGACACTATTATACACACCAAGAGCTTTCCAACAGTGCAAAAATTGTGTGAATCGAAGCTCATGCAAAAGTTATGCCTCCCGCAACTTGACCTATCATGTTAACCACCATAGTACGAGACGATGCCACGTCAGCCACCGTTACTCATGCATATGGGGCTAGCCACATGAGGACTTTCAAGAAGATTCTAGAAGGTTCAAAACCTTATCTCAATTGAGGGTTGAGGAAGTCAAAACCCTAACCCTAGACGATTATCGGGCTATGTTAAATACCAGGCCGCTAGGAGAAGGGGTTCCATTCTATGTTATTGTATTTTGTTCCAAAGCAAAGTAGAACAACTGAGAGTGGGAAATTAGAGAGCATAACAGAGGGGGGTTAATGTTCTGTAGCAACCCAACAAGCCACAGGTCTCAGGTAACTCCATAGAGAGTGTCTTCTCATTTGTACTTGCATTATTTTCATACCAAAGAAAAGAAAGCAGAGCAGCCTCACCTTCTAGCTGAGTTTTCTCTCGTAAGGGTTTCCCAGAGAAAATCTTTGTGTTATTTTGTGGATGGTGTGTGATTGTATTTTTCTGTTCTCTATTTTCCACATTTTATCTATTTCATGCATAAGCAGAAAATCAAAAACTAAAGATTTTGGAATCTAAAAGTAACTCCATAGAGAGTGTCTTTTCCTTTGTACTTGCATTATTTCCATACCAGAGAAAAGAGAGCGGAGCAGCCTCACCTTCTAGCTGAGTTTTCTCTCGTAAGGGTTTCCCAAAGCAAATTTTTGTGTTAATTTGTGGATGGTGTGTGATTGTATTTTATTGTTCTCTATTTTCCACATTTTATCTATTTCATGCATAAGTAGAAAATCAAAAACTAAACGTTTTGAAATCTAAAGGAATTTAACCTTCATAGTGTAGATATCAATTTTATTTATTAGAGTTGTTGTGACGAACTGTTCCAGTGGAATATCCACGGTAGCTTACAAATCATATTGGTATCAGAGCAGGTTTTCTTGGGATATTTGTGGAAAGTTGCAGGGATCCAGGAATCGATTTAAGAAGAAAGTCGCAGAACTCTAGCCATGGCCGACGAGTTTGTTCATAACAACCCTCAAGATCCAGCAGAGGAGAGATTTGCAAGACTGGAAGAGCAAGTCGCTGACATATCTCGCAATATGTCCCTCCTCATGGCATCTATAGCAAGTAAGTTCGAACCAATCGGAGGGATTGGAGGCTCTAATTCAAAGATCGAATCAGAGGGGAAATCGGGAGATAATGAAGACCTAGAAAAGGAGTCAAGGAAAGAACCCGAGAAAGAGCAATCGTGTTCCAGTGCCATAAACCCTCCACTATCTTTATTCAATAGAGACTCGTAAGTGGACATAAAGCCATACAAAGGTGAGATCGGCGCATAAAATTTAATCATTGGTTGCAGCAACTAGAAGTTTATTTTAGCGTTCACCATATAGATGAATAGAAAAAGATTTCATCTGCTAGATTGAAGTTAGAGGGCCATGCTTTAACCTGGTGGGAAAGCCATACGGAAACACTTAGGTTGGATGGTGATTCGCCAGTAACTAGGTGGGACGACTTCAAAACCCTCATAAAGTCCCAATTCTACCCTATCGAGTGTGTAGAGGACCAACGAATCTTGTGGCACTACTTCAGGCAGAGGCAGGGGCAAAGTGTATAGGAGTACACCACTAAGTTCAAAAATATGGCCATCATGCTAGGTATCTCTCCCAAGAACCCAGTTGTACTCCTCAAGTATCTAGGGGGGGTTTACACGGTCATCTACGAAAGCAGACGATGTTCTTCAAGTCAAGGAAAATGAATGAGGCATGTGTACAGGCACAGTACCTGGAAAACATAGGCCAAAAGAAGGAGCAACCAAGTGGTTATAAGCAGAAAGAGCACTAGGGAGCTTCCAAGGAAGGGAAGAAGAACTGGAAAGGGGGAAAAGACAAGAAGACAGCAGCCACTACATATCAATGCAAAGATCCTAGCAATCATTGCAACGTTGATGGCCACATTGAGGAAAAGTATTGGAAACTACATCCAAAGTTGAACCTGAAGAACCGCAAGGACGGAAAGAAAAAGAACCTTCTAGCCACAAATTTGAGCAATCAGGTTGAAAGTGGCTCTGATGTGGATGAAAAGATTGTCTGCACATATGTGCAGAAGGAGGTGAATCTAAGTAGCCTTCATCACCAGGAAGAGAAGGAGATGACCAAGCTCTTCCACATCAAGATTCAGGTCAAGAAGACAAAGATAGATGCTTTGTTCGATTCTGGATCACAGGCTAATCTCATAGCAGTGAATCTACTCAACAAGCTTGGATTGGAGGTTCATGATCATTCTATCCCCTATCCATTGCCTTGGGTAAACAAGATGCAAAGATCAAGGTAACAAAGCAATGTAAGATTAAATTTGCTATAAGTGTTGATTTTATTGATGAACTGGAATTCGATGTAGTACCCCTTGACGTATGTGGAGTAGTGTTAGGAAGCCCCTACATGTATATGAGGGATGATATCTTCATGCGGAGAGCCAACTAGTACCGCCTCATGAAGAACAGGGAATCATTCACCATCAACGTGCACAAAGGCAAATCAAACATTTCACTAGCAAGTGGCAATCAAGCTAAGAAATTGATTAGTTCTAGCAAGAAATATGATTTACTTTTCCTAAGGGAAAATCAGTCTGGTGAAGAGTCGTTAAAAGTAAAGACATCCCTGGAAGGGTGTACTAAGGAGCAGAAAAAATGAATTGGAGGAGTTGCTAAAGGCATACAGGGGAGTGTTCTAGGAACCTAAAGGGCTACCACCTAAGAGGGAAGTAGAGCACGAAATTCAATTATTGTCAGAATCCCCCTTGCTGAATATTGGGTTGTTTAGACGGTCTGTTCTAAAAGCAAACGAAGTAAAGAAGCAGTTGCAACAGTTGTTGGAGCAAGGTGTGATTCGACCAAATACCTCACCTTGTGGGTCACCCATCATAATCGTGCTCAAGAAGGATGGGACTTGGAGAATGTGTATCAACTACAAGGCATTAAACAAGATTACACTAAAGAATTGGTACCCTCTACGCAGGATCGATGATATGTTGGACTAACTATAGCATGCCAAGTACTTCACTAAGTTGGATTTGAAATCAAGATATCACCAGGTACGAGTCAAAGAAGAAGATACCTGAAAAACTGCCTTCAAGACAAGGCAAGGTTTGTATGAGTGGTTGGTTATGCCATTCGGTTTATGCAATGCACCAGATACATTTATGAGACTAATGAAAAATGTTTTACACACTTATCTAGATTCATTTGTTATTGTTTATTTAGATGATATACAAGTTTATAGTGCTACCTGGTGTTGAAAAACTGATGCATGTAGGTAAATTTAAAAAATTTACAGCATACAACCAACATACCAATACATTTGGATATATGAGGATCACTGAAAGTGAGACAATCACGGAGAGAACATAAGTATACCCTGGGAAACCCTCTTGGGGTAGAAAACCCAACCAAAATTTCTCTTTAGATTCTTCAACAAAGTACAATACCAGTACAAGACTTTAGAGTAACTAGCTAGGACTTAGAGGGCTGAAACAACACCTATGTTTCAGCACTTACAAACTTCATAGCTGAACTAACACTTACAGTAACAACTTGACAAAATCACCAAAAGATAAATGACTTTCCTTCTTGTTGTAGTAGACTTATGGCAGCTTTAACACAGTATTTGTAGCAGCCTTATATCAACAAGTAACAACAAAAGACTTCAACAAGAATAGAGTGCTTGTATCAGCAATATACTTCAACAACTAGTTGCCATATACCAGCAGAAGACTCCAACAACTAGCAGCCATATACCAACAGAAGAATCCAATAGATATCAGTCATATACCAGCAAAATACTTCAGCAAATAGATGTCTTGCCTCAGCAGAAGACTCCAACAAAACAAAGGTATCCAAATGTTAAGTGAATGCCCCTTTTTATAGGTTGGTTTGGTTACTCTAAGTCGCCCCCTATCAATGTATGGCAGTTGTATAACAGTTGTCATACTTTCCCTCCTTTGGCAGCCAAGAGCCACCTCTTAATGTTCCCAAGAGCCACCTCCTAAAGCTCCTAAGAGCCAACTCCTAATGCTCCCAAAGGTCACTTCCTTTGTCTCTTCTAGAGGTTGCCCTAAACTGTTGTCTTAGGATTGTATGACAGATGTATAACAGTTGTCATACCACCACCCTAAGCAGCCCCCCTGAACTGGCCACTCCAACCACCCTAAGCAGCCCTCTTAAGCAGCCTCCCTAAGCTGGCCACTACAACCGCCCTAAGTAGCCCTCTTAGAGGTGCTACGAGGTTGACACATGGCATATGGTTGTCTTGGCATAAGGTTGACACTTGTCATGTGTTTGATGCTTGACATAAAGTTAACACTATATCAAAACTTTATTTACATGGTTAGTTACAATAAGGAAAATAGCTTCCAAAGCTATATAATTCAACACTCCCTCTTAGAAAGGAAGGTATTTTCCTAGTACCAACTGTTACACCCATTTGTCCTTACTTATCTATTGAATTGTTGATCCATGTAGAATATGTTCATCAAGAGAAGTTTTGTATCCATCGCTAGCATTGGGATCAGTAGCATCTCTGGTGAGCACACTAATGTCATTACAGGATTTTTATTCACGCATTTCACCACGAACTATTTGAGCAGTTCACCAAGAAATGTCCTACTAGCCATATGCTAGAATAAGCTATACACTTCACCAAGAACTGTCAATTCACCAAGAACTGTCTTACTCAGTGCCAGTCTCATATTGGATGAGTAATCTTAGAGCAAGTCCTTTTTCATACTGGATAAGAATAAAATAGAATAGCCCACATCCTACCTATAAATGACTTGCCCCGCTACTGTCACCAAAATCCCATATGCAGCTCCTTACTCCCTCTTACGAGGGACCAGTCCAAGTTTGTCTCTGAAGTACTCAAACTTCACCATTGGCAGAGGTTTGGTTAGCTCATCTGCAACCTTCTCATTGGTAGCCACACAATGAAGCTTCACTACTCCTTTTTCTACCACATCACGGATAAAATGATACTTGATTCCAATATGCTTTGATTTGTCATGAAACATGGGGTTCAATGACAACTTTATACAACTATGATTGTCACAGCAGATACTAGTAGCATCTAACTCAATATCAACTAATCCTGAAAGTAATTTCCATAGCCATATAGCTTCAGTACATGCTAAACATGTTGCCATATATTCTGCCTCAGTTGTACTGAGCGCAACACTGGTTTGCTTCCTACTAAACCATGAGATCATACCTGATCCCAAACTAAAATATCTTGAAGTCTCTTACGATCTGTGACACTACCATCCCAATCTGAATCCGAGTATCCATGTAGTCTGAACTCATAATCTGCATCATACTTGATACCATACTCAATGGTACCTTTCAAGTATCTCATCAAATGTTTTGCTACGATCAAATGAACATGTCTGGGTTCAACAATATACTGACTTAAAGTGTTCACAGCAAAACATATGTCTAGCCTTGTGTTCTTTAAATACATCAACGAACCAATCATTTGCCTATACAAAGTGGCATCCACTATCTCTAATGAAGTATCACATAATAACTTTGGATTTGTCGCCATAGGTGTAGTGATGGATTTATAATCCATCATTCCAAATCTCTTTAGGATTTCCACGGCATATTTTCCTTGACTAAGAAAAATCTCACCTGGATTCTGCCACACTTCCAGACCTAGGAAATAGTGCATCTGACCCAGAACTTTCATTTCGAATTATGAAGCAAGCTTCCTCTTGCAATCAGTGATGAGCTTTTCATTTCCCACTGAGTGAAGTGGCTGACATAGGTCCACACACCTCTAAATGAATTAGATCCAAAACTCCGTTTGTTTTACTGTCACTGCTTGGAAAAGGCTTTTTCACGTTCTTTCCTTGTGCACATCCCTTGCACACACCATCATGAAACACTTGAATTTCTGGAAGGCCTTTCACCATCTTGCTGACAACTAGTAAGGCTTTATAGTGAATATGAGCGAACCTTCTATGCCACAGTTCACATGGGTTTATAGTACTGTGTACTAAGGCTTGATTTGTTTTTCCTTTTAACTTGTATAACCCATCTTCATGTATACCAATTATAATAGCATCATCAATATTCTTTCCTCTCGGCCACATAAGAACTTGGGCATCGGCAAAAGCTGCTTGAAATCCTTTCTCTTCCAATTCTGAAATAGATAGGAAGTTCTTTTGCAAACCAAGTACATATAAAACATTTTCCATTTTCAAATGTTTTCCTCAATCTAAGTTGTAAAAAGCATTCCCTATGCCCTTAATAGGATAGGAAGAGTTATCACCCTGTCTCACCTGATGAGAAGAATCTTTCTTAGTCAGATTTGAAAGAGACACTTTAAAACCAGTCATGTGCTTGGAGGCACCACTATCCACAAGCCATGTTTCAACATCATAATTTACTAAATTAGTAAGAGTTGCCACCAAAACATACTCCTCATCTAAATCTTCTTTTCTTTCTATCTTGAAACAGGTTCATCATCTTCAGCAATATGAGCATTATGTCATTTGTTTTTCCTCCTTTCTTTGACCTCTTTTATGAGAGGACAATCTTGGCACGATGTCCTAGTTTTTCACAACAGAAACATCTGAGTTTAGAATAGTCTCTCTTACCTTTCTCAAATTTCTGAAACTTCTTATGTGGAGGATGATTTTCCTTCTTTTACTTTCCTTCCCTGAAATGGGCTGCAAGAACTTGATCTTCATCATCACTTAGCTTTTCTTCTCTTGCTCCCAGTCTTGTTTCTTCTTGGACACAATCTTCCCACAGCCTGCTAAACTTTGTTAACTTACTTCTTGAACAGATTCCTCTTATGAAAGAGTCCCATGACTTCGTAAGTCCATTCAAAGTAGTCATTACTAACTCAACTTCTTCAACTGAGTCACCGATAGCTATAATTTGTTCATTAATCTGATAAATTCTTGTAAAGAAGGCATGAATAGATTCATACTTATGCATCTTTGCATTTCTGAGTTGAGTCCTCAAAGCCATCTTCCTGTTTATGTTCCTTCCTTCATATAAAGGAGATAGAGCATCAAACATCTCTTTGGGAGTCTTCAAGGATGATACATGAGGAATAAGATGGTCTTTTATAGAATTTGCAATTATGCTCTTTGCCCTTATCAAATTCTTTGTGTACTTACCTTTAGCTTCTTCTTCCTCAGGTTCTACAACCTCTTCCATAACATAATCTGATAAGTCATTTTCATCCAAAACAAGGGATATTATGTTCTTCCATGCTCTGAAATTATCAGGTCCCTCAAGTTTTTCATCAAGCTTAGTGCTTGACATCATCTTGTCCTTGTTTTTGACTTCCTTCAAAAAACTGAAATATTGTAGTCTCCTTCACAAATCTAATAACTCTTTGTAGAAATGGCTTCTTTCAGAGAAGCTCTGATTCCATGTTGAAAAATTGATGCATGTAGGTAAATTTAAAAAATTTATAGCATACAACCAACATACCAATACATCTGCATATATGAGGATCACTGAAAGTGAGACAATCACGGAGAGAACATAAGTATACCCTGGGAAACCCTCTTGGGGTAGAAAACCCAGCCAAAAATTCTCTTTAGATTCTTCAACAAAGTACAATACCACTACAAGACTTTAGAGTAACAAGCTAGGACTCAAAGGGCTGAAACAATACCTCTGTTTCAACACTTACAAACTTAACAAATAGTTGAACTAACACTTACAGAAACAGCTTGACAAAATCACCAAGAGATAATTGACTTTCCTTCTTGCTATAGCAGACTTATGGCAGCTTTAACACAGTATTTGTAGAAGCCTTATATTTGCAAGGGAACAGTAGAAGACTTCAGCAAGAATAGAGTGCTTGTATCAGCAGTATACTTCAACAACTAGCTGCCATATAGCAGCAGAAGACTCCAACAACTAGCAGCCATATACCAGCAAAAGATTCCAGTAGATATCAGTCATATACCAGCAAAATACTTCAGCAAATAGATGCCTTGCCTTAGCAGAAGACTCCAACAAAACAAAGGTATCCAAACGTTAAGTAAATGCCCCTTTTTATAGGTTGGTTTGGCTGCCCTAACTAGACCCCTATGAATGTATGATAGTTGTATAACAGCTCTCATACCTGCCCTCCTTTGACTGGCAAGAGTGACCTCCTAATGTTCCCAAGAGCCACCTCCTAAAGATCCCAAGAGCCACCTCCTAATGCTCTCAAAGGTCACTTCCTTTGTCTCTTCTAGAGGCTGCCCTAAACTTTTGTATTAGGATTGTATGACAGTTGTATAACAGTTGTCATACCACCACCCTAAGCAGCCCCCTAAGTTGGCCACTCCAACCGCCCTAAGCAGCCTCCCTAAGTTGGCCACTACAACCGCCCTAAGTAGCCCTCTTTGAGGTGTTATGAGGTTGACACATGGCATACGGTTGTCTTGGCATAAGGTTGACACTTGTCATGTGTTTGATACTTGACATAAAGTTAACACTATATCAAAACTTTATTTACATGGTTAGTTACAATAGGGAAAATAGCTTCCAAAGCTATATAATTCAACACCTGGGAGGAGCACATCTCACATCTTATGCAAGTGTTAGAGACCCTGAAGAAGCACCAGTGGTTGGCCAATCTCAACAAATGCAAGTTTGCTCAGTAGTCTTTAGTGTAAAAAGGGGTATGTGATCGGTGGAGGCGAGCTCAAGATAGATCCCACCAAGATGGAGGCCATCATGAAATGGCTAGTTCCTATAAATTGCACAGAAGTTAGGAGCTTTGTTAGGGCAACGCAGTACTTGCGAAAGTTTGTAGCTTTGTTTTCAGCAGTCATTGCACCACTCCACGTAATAACAACAAGCAGTGAGAGTTTTCAATGGCAAAAGAATCAGCAGAAGGCCTTAATGAGCTGAAAAGAAAGATCAATCAAGCACTAGCGCTCACACTACCAAACTTGCAGAAGCCCTTCGAAGTGGAGACAAATGCAAGTGGGTATGTCATGGGAGCTAGTCCTGATGCAGGGAGGAAGGCATTATTCATGGGGTGGTCCTCAACTACCCTACCTACAACAAGGAGCTCTAAGCCTTGGTACAAGCTGTCAAAAAGTGGAAGCACTATTTGATGAGCAATGAGACCATTATCCACACAGATCACCAACCGCTCTAATATTTGCAGGCCCAAAGTAAGTTACAGCAAACCAGGCACTACAAATAGATGGGGTTCTTACAGCAGTTTCATTTGGTCATAAAGTATATGAAGGGTAACACAAACAAGTTGGCAGACAGGCTTTCATGGCCACCCACATCCAAGATTGCTTTGGGAACTCTGATGCACATGAAAATTTTTGAGGTACTAAAGGTTGCTCAATAGATCTGTCATATGATCTCTTGTTGAGCTCTAAGTTCAAGGTCTTCAAACTGTTTCACTGTTGTTTTATGACAACCACTAAATCTGATTTTTTGCCCTTGAAACTCTGCCTTTAAATTTGTGATTGCATGCTCTTTTAAGGGTGCTCTTGCAAGTGTTTTGGTAACCAAAGTTAGCACATGCATAAACCTTAAAACAAACAATACCCTCTTAAATATTTAACTACTTTACAACTGATAATAACTAAGCACATATGATAAATGAACTCATGGGTTTTTGGTCAACATGACCCTGGATAAAACCCTCCCGGGGAAAACCAGTTTGGAGATAGATGTATATATAGAGATCTCAAAGAAAACTGCTACAAAGAGAAAATATAACAATGGAACCTGATACAATAGCAATCCTTCTCAGATTGCTTTGGAGTTCCTGAATAATGGCACCCCTTTTAGACTTGTGCACCCTTTCCTCTTTGTGCCTGATAGAAGATGTTTGCGCCCTTGAATGTTCCTTTGCTTGATGGATGGATCCTTGCGCCCTCTCTCGCAGATGAAGAACCTCTCCAAGATCCAACCCTCACCACAAGAAAATCTCTACACTCCAACTGCACCCCAACAAGTGTTCCCTCAACAAATGCGCACCTCTCATGCTAGTTGCGCCCGTCAAAAAATGGGTGCGCCCTCCACTAGCTCACGCTCCAACCAAGAAGAAAACCCAAGCTAGATGCACCCTAGCCTCTCACCAAGACGCCTCCTCAAGATATTCCCTCTCAACAATGGCTTCCCTCTCTCAATGATGAGCCTCCCTTCTCCTCTCCTTCACTCTACAACACAAGTGGACAACAAATCTCATCCTTACCCTTTTGCCTCCTTTAGCCTCTCTTTGGCCAAACCTAAAAGATCAATGGGCTAGATTAGATCTAGCCAAGTCTAAGCGCCCTCTCTCACAGATGAAGCACCTCTCCAAGATCCAACCCTCACCACAAGCAAATCTCTACACTTCAAGTGCGCCCCAACAAGTGTGCCCTCAACAAATGCACACCTCTCATGCTAGTTGTGCCCCTCACAAAATGGGTGCGCCCTCCACTAGCTCACGCTCCAACCAAGATGAAAACCCAAGCTAGATGCACCCCATCCTCTCACCAAGACGCCTCCTCAAGATTTTTCCTCTCTCAATGTTGCACCTCCCTTCTCCTCTCCTTCACTCTACAACACAAGTGAACAACGAATCTCATCCTTACCCTTTTTGCCTCCTTTCGCCTCTCTTTGGCCAAACCTAAAAGATCAATGACCTAGATTAGATCTTAATCAATGGGTGAGATCTCATCTCATAAATCTCACTTGGAAACCCACTTTGCTCAAGTTTCCATAGTTTGTTTTATGTCTATTAATTGATCCACTTTGTGAATTAATTGTCACTTTATGACTTAAGTAACAAACTTCACTTTATGACTTAAGTGACTAAGTTAAAGTGAAATTAGATCATAAAGTAAAGGTAGTAAAGGTATAAGTGTAATAGTCTCCCCCTTTGTGTTTAGAGACTCACAAACACCAAGGGGACCACTTTCCAAGGTACCCAAATCTCAACACTCCCTCTTACCGAGAAAAGTGTCACTCACCCCTCCAATCTTGTCCATGTAGTGGACATCATTTCCTGTTGGCAAATACTCGGTGAGTATGGTTGTAACATGATCATCACAAGTAGCCTCTAACTCTGATCTGTTCGACCTGCATGATCTCTAGATGGAAGTCCATCTCCACCTATCCAAGATCTCCTTGAATCAAAGTCCTTCTTGATCCAAGCCTTGATCTTGGCATCTCACCAAAGATCTCTTCCTTGGCATCTCACCTAGGAGCTCTACCTCTTGGCTGTAAATTTTAATGAAAAAAATCAGCAAGCTAATATTCTATCATACACTTAGCAACCTAGAGATAACTATCTTGCATGAACTCTGAAATGTTTAAAACCCACATTCAGGAATTTCCATCAGCAGAAATACACATTGCTAAGTAATTATGCAACGGAAATAAACACAATGAACAGCATTCAATCACCTATGAATAACTAAGAAATTTAGGCAATTGCCAAGGAAAACTCCAATGTGGCGAAACCCAATGAGAGAGAGAGAGAGAGAGATCTTATTATTCAGCTTCAGGGAAGTACATATCAGCAGCAATTACACAATTTCCAGCCAAGAGAAAAATATCTCACAGCACCAAAACTGTCCCAAAATCTGCCTCGATTTTTGTGCCCAAAAAATCCGTACAATTGTATGGATTTTCCCTTTCCAGCACCTCGAAATCCGTGCCAAAATATTTGTTGTACAGACAGCAACAGAACTGCCCCCTTCACCAACAGAAAACATTGAAATGGCTGCCTTGAAATCCATGCAGCAAGCTGCCTCGATTTTCGTGCCCTCCCAGCATGTTGTGCAAACTGTACGGATCCATACAGTATGGCCTCTCTAACAACAGAAAAATCAACACCCACAAAACAGAAAATCCTCTTGGAATTTGTGCCCAAAAACTCTTGGGAAACGTGCCCTCTTTGTTGCCCTCTTTCCTCTCTCAAGCTTACTCAAAAATTCTCTCTCAATCTCCTCCTCTCAATGTGTCTTGCACACTACCCAATGCATTCTTTTATAAATCTGAAAATGACATTTTCCCTCCAAAGTGTCTTTCGAACTTCCCCAACCCTAAATCCAAAGGCCAAGATCTAATCTTGCCTTTGCAAGATCAAGGGTCATTATTCATTCCCTCCAAAATGAATCACTTAAAATATTAAAGTACATTTCACTTTATTACATAAGTGCACTTTATGATACACACAGCATGGAATGGGAAGAGTTCACTCAAAATCTCAGAAGCAGTGGCATCCGATTGAGCAATGAAAAGGACAAACTCTCTTGGTCTTGGCACGGTTCAATTGGTAAGGTCACGACCAGATTAGCATATCAGTGCATACTTTATACAAATAAACTGGCTGTAGGAAAGTGGTGGCATAAAGTGATCTGAATGGTAAAGATAACTGTCAAAATAATATGTTTCATGTGGCTTTGCATAGAGGACCGCATACTCACAGGTATCAATTACCAAAAAAGAGGTGGAATTGGCCCTTCGGTCTACACCTTGTGCCTAAAAGCAGAAGAATCCGTCACACACCTATTTGTGGAATGCCAAACCACTCAACTTATTTGGGCCAATATCCTCACTTCTTTGAGGATTGATAGTGATTGGAAGAGGGCCACCATTGAAGAAAATTTAAAACACTGGTTCCTCAAACTTCCTAACTTAAGACACTTTCCTTTTTTCATTATGTGGGGCATATATAAATACAGAAATAAAATTCTGTTTGAAAACTGGACAAAGAATGATCTCGAGATATACAAGAAAATTCTCCTCTCCATTAAAGAACATCCATATAAAGAGGAAGCAAACAAATTAGAAGTATTACTGAACCCAATCTACTTCAATGACAAACCAATTGGCTTATTTTATGGTGCAGCAGCAGAAAATAAGTGCGGCATAGGTGTTTATTTAAAAATCACATCCGGACACACCATCCAAGCACATTTTGTTAGAGGAACATGAAACAATATGAAAGTCGAGATGATGGGATTATGGGGAATCCTTCTACTTGCCACACACTTCTCTTTTAAAAAATTAATGGTGGCAGGCGATTCAAAGGTCACCATTGATTGGATAAATGACAAAGCCAATCTAGATCTTAACTATCTCAGCCACTGGAAGGAGAAGATCAACACATTAAAGAAAGGTTTTGAAATCATAAACTTCATGCACATCCACAGACAGTTTAATAAAGTTGCAGACAGCTTATCCAAGAAATCCCTCAATGATACCCTAGGGTGGCTATATTTCGAAGAGCTCGTCAATGGAACTATTGCTAGATCTGGGGAATTACACATTCTATAAGGTGGCTCTAACTAGAAAAAGCTATTGGGTTATAAAGTGATCTAACCAAATAAAGTGACCATAGTATAACACAGACAAATAAATTAGAAGGTACACTTTATTAAAAAGTCACTTTAATAAAAGAACCACTTTACAACTTTATAAAAACCCATTACAAAGTCAAGTGCCTAGTAGTGTCAACATAAGGTAACATCCGCATACAAAACAAAATATGCGTAGTACCTCCCGAGCTAAAAAGCTAACACTCCCTCTTACGAGGGATGTACTCGCTGCCATCTCCATTATCTGTGTTGATATTATGGTAGTTGCGGGAGGTATTTACCTCCACGTGTAACTCTGACGAGAATAGAATATTCCGGGAAACAAGAAGAAACCCTAAAGCATTAAACCTAACCCTAGAAGACAAGTCGGCTCAAGTAAATAATTAATATTAAGTATTTAGCATCCAGAATGAGAAGTCGGCCCAGAGAGCTCAGGAACACAGTATAAATCCAAGTAGCCAGACCCCATTTTGTATCAGACAGCTCGAAATTTCAACTAGGAAGAGGTGCGCACTGCAGAAACTGGGCAAGTGCACAAGTCTGGGGAGCAACTAAAGCCGGCAGCTGCTGCAATCTGTATTTTTGGTTTAGGCTCGAACTTTCTATTGATTATGGTTGGACTTTCTGATCAATCTTGGTTATCTTTATGCATTAGTTGTAGTTGGCTATTGGTTTTGCTTCTGGAATCATTCTCTGTCAAGGTTAAGTTGCTCGGGGGTGGCTTCGACCTATGGTTGGGTGACAATATTGTTATATTGTCTATGGTTAAACGAGCACATCCATTACTTTCTAACAGGTTATGGGCCCACACTATCTTCGGACAGTCTAACCACTGGAAGATAGATTGGGAGGATTTGCTCAGTTACAGTTGCAGTTGCAGTTGCAGACAGTTTTTGCTGTAGCAACGAAACCCTAACCCTCTTGTTGTGGCACCTTAAGTGAAGAGATTAACCTAATTTCTAGATAGCCCAGTGCGCCCTAGCCTAGTGCATCTCCTGGTATTCTCAGCAAGCCAAGATGTCTAGTTTGAGTTTTTGGTCAAAGTCAAAGGTTGACCAAGTCAAAGCAGTTATGACTTACTCTATGAAGTCAAAAAACAAGTTAGAAGGGGCTTCTAACTTCAGAGCGTGGAAGACAAGGATTGACCTAATCCTTGCCAAGAATAAAGTGTTGGACATCGTGAAAGGAAAGATCGTGGAACCACAGTTCGAAGAAGGAAAAGAGAAGGAACCTCAGAACATTGCAGTTATTGAGAAGATCAAAGACAATGACATCAATGCCATGAGTATCATAGTGGACTCTATAAAAGACCACTTGATACCCTACATCTTCCATCTTGACTCATCTAAGAAGATGTATGATGCCCTAACAAACCTCTTCTCAATCAGAAACATTAGACAAGTAATGAGTCTGAAGAATGAGCTCAGTGACATGAAAATGAATGATGATGACAGCATAACATCATACCTTGTGAGAATCTCTCAGTTAAGAGATCAACTACAAGCTATTGAAGAGATCATTTTAGAGAAGGAACTGGTAAATATAGTACTCAATGGTCTTCCCAAGACATGGGATGCATTTGCCGCAAGCATCAACACAAGAAAGGAGTATCCCACATTTGAAGAACTTTGGACTTGTTGTGCACAAGAAGAATCAAGGATTAGTGCAAAAGAAAAACCCCAAAAGAAATACGATAATCAAGCCTTCACAACAAGGTTCAAGAATTTCAGGAATAAAAAGAAGTTTGGCTCCAGGAAGAAAACAAATCAAGAGAAAGATATGTCAAAAATACAATGCTTCAATTGTCAAAAATATGGTCACTACAAGAATCATTGTCTCGAGTTAAAGAAAAGGAAGGAAACACATGAAGCATAAGTTGTAGAAGAAAGGGAACCCTCAAAAAAGGCCAAACAGGACAAAACAGACTTCTTCTTCTAAGACGAGGTAACAATATTCTTCATAATTCTTGTACATACCATGTTTACATAGTTTCTATACATATATTGCATATCTATTTCTTAGAAAATAAGATGTTCAAAGAAAAACAATACCTATGGAAGAACAACAAGATAAGGATTGTTATCACGATGACTACAAGTCAAGCAATACACATGAAAAGATGAAGTACATTGACAACCCCTGGTAACAATTCATGTAGAAACTATTAACATAAGTAACAGTTGCAAGATAACCCGAAATCCGAATCAAACTTGAAGAAACCTGGAAGAAGTAAAAACAGAAAGAAGTCGGCAATCAAGAGGAAATTAGAAAAAGACTTATGACACTTTGCAGAAGACAAAAAGGATGTAGACGGAAGCGTGGACTCTCTTAGATGGAGGGAGTCGATTATATAATTCCAAAAGAAGAGCATGCATTCATGCATGAGGCAAGGATTAGGAGGGAGAAAATCCTAAATAATATGATCCATTGAGGATTATGTAGTATCTATCCATGTTCCCATCAATGGTAGCAGCCATGTAAAGCAGCACATGTTCGGTTTGACTTTAGAAGAAGTTTGCTTTGAAAAGAAGCCTTAAAGTATCCCTGGTTGTCCATCCACATCCATGATCTTATGATGAAAGGAAGAAGTCAGAATCTTCAGGGCATGGAACCTATAGAAAACTCCATGGACCCAAGAGCTAAAGAGAAACATGAAGATTCCAAGTAAGAAAGAAAAAGCCAGAACAACCAGTCATTATATCAAGAATCACAAGACTATCAGCTTGGTCTGAACTCACTAGAAACAATCAAGCAGAAGAAATGGAAGTTGTGATGAAGAACAGTGTACAAAAGACTTCTGAATGGAAGCATTGTGAGATCCAAAACTAAAGGTTCTCCCAGATGGAGGGAAAAGATTATAATGATAGCTTGTTCCAATAACCATGGGTTGGAGTTTACATCAGATGAATGTAAGAATTGTTCTCCTCAACAGAGTAATTGAATAAAGAAGCGTATGAAGAGCAACCTCAAGGTTTTGAGGTATACCAGAAAGAGACCCTTGTATGCAGATAGAAAAAGATCTTGTATGGATTCAAACAACTTGGTGCAAAGCCTCTCATGCACAGCAGAAGCGTGGTAAAAACTTTCTATAATAGAGATATTGTATCAGAATGGTTATTCAAAAGTCCAGGATGATGGATTGCTAATCCATAACAAACTCTCATGATAACAGAAGAAGTGCCACTTGGATATGTTCCATTTTGAGTCTTGTCACGATGTCATGAGCTAGTAGGAAACAAAAGGCCTGAATCCAACCATGATATACTGTAATGATTAAAGCTATATGAAGCCTTCAGAGAAAACCAGTGTTCCAAAAGGACCGAAGTACATTGAGATCAAGCATTACATTCTCCGTGATGAGGTCCACAAAAGAGAAGTGGTTCTCCAATATATCTCCACAGATAAGCAGACAGCAGAGATTTTGGTAAAGCCTCTGTCCAAGATGAAAAAGTCTACGTACTCAAGAAACAAGTTGGAGCTCGTGGAGACAACTTCCTTATTGAAAAGAGAAGAGATGACTCCCAGGTTGGGAGGGAGCACTGATGTGTAATTGATTTATGGACAGTCATTTTTCAATTCGAAAAATGGTCCAGGATGAGCAGTTCCTTTCCAGTTCAGAAAGTGGTTGGAGATTTCTGACGGACAGCCATTTTCCAGTTCAG
>JASDQU010100829.1:57830-70603 GCA_032191745.1 Picea mariana | reverse complement strand
GGTACACTTTATTAAAAAGTCACTTTAATAAAAGAACCACTTTACAACTTTATAAAAACCCATTACAAAGTTAAGTGCCTAGTAGTGTCAACATAAGGTAACATCCGCATACAAGACTAAACATGCGGAGTACCTCCCAAGCTAAAAAGCTAATATTGGCATCTCACCAAGAGTCTCTAGCTCTTGGCATCTCACCAAAGATCTTCACCTTGGTCTCGCACCAAGGGACTTCCTCTTGAAGAGGAATTTGAAATTGATCTGCTCATCTACATAACCAAGTGTGACCCAAACCTCTTTGGTGCCCTTCTCTCTCTGACCAACCTCTGAGGCTCTCTAACAGATCTTTGCAAAGCAATATGTGGCCCTAAAGCATCTGCACCAACTGTTTGTATACTCAACAACTTTGAAACTGAAGTTGTCCCGAGTGGACCAGTCACCCCTAAATATGGTGTACTCGATAACTAAGTCTGTGTCCCATGAGATACAACACTCTCAATCTATAAGACCTCCTCAACTCTGTCTACACACCAACTGCTAGATGGTGTCTCAATTGTCAAACAACAACCTATGAGAGCACACTCCCTCTCAAACTGAGCAGTGAACTCTTGCTCCTCTGTTGTCATTGTTGCACCATCTTGTCGCTTCTTCTTCTTGGGACATTGTCTAGCATAGTGCCCCATCTCTCCACAAGCAAAGCATCTCACTTTGCTCATGTCTCTCTCCTACCTGTTAATATTATGGTAGTTGCGGGAGGTATTTACCTCTATATGTGAACCTGACGAGAATAGAAGACTCTGGGAAGCAAGAGAAACCCTAATGAATTGGCTAATAACCCTAGAAGCCTTGTCGGCTCAAGAATATAATTTATATTAGGCTATTAGCCTCCAAGAGAAGAAGTTGGCCAGAATTAATAATAATATACTAAACAAACATATACCCAGAAGGAGAAGTCGGCCCCAGTAAACTGGCAGGATTACTATAAATACAGGGCGCCAGTTTTTCATTTGACACATCTCAGGACTGCAGTTTTCCCAATTGGTGCGCACTGCAGTTGCAGTTGGTGCGCGGGTTTGGAGGAGGGTTGCAGGTGCAGCTGCAGCAGCAGCAAGTTTCAGTATTTGGCTTGGATATCTCTTGGCTAGGGTTTGGACTATCTGATCAGCTTTTTGTGTTGTGCTATCCTTGGGGAGAGATGCGCTACTCTTTGTTTGGCTATCTAGCCTAGGGTTTGCTTCCGGAGGAATTCTCAGGTCAAGGTTAAGGTGCTCGGAGGGAGGCTTCGGCCTGTGGTTGGGTGACAAGGGTATCGTCAATGGTAAAACGAGCACACCATCTTCTATATTCTAACACTACGCACTACCACTCTGTTGTGGCTTGGCCCCACCCTTGGGACCTTGTCTAGCACCCTGACCGGTCTTCTTCTTGCCCTTTGCGTAAAGAGCAAGATCCTCCTCACCCTCTCCAACATGTTGTTGGCTAGTAGATCCAGAGCTAAATCTCAGCTCCTCTGGCAAGAAGTCATCCCAGAGTCTCTCCTAACTGGGCATAGCATCCCTAGCCACAATGCCTCGCACAAAAGTCTCCCAAGGTTTGGAGAAGCTATTTAAGGTTGTCCTCACCAAGACCATGGGATCCACTATCTCACCAACCATTGCCAACTCATCCCGAGTCTGAGTAAATCTCCAGAGGTATGAGGTAACCGACTCTGACTTGAGCATCATAATGCTCCTAAGCTTCTCCACATCTCAAAAGCAAACTCCTTACCAGTCAAATGAGGTATGACATGGTCTCTCACCGCATCACAGATAGTCCTCTTTGCCTTGGTGTTCCTCTTCCTGAACTTTGCCACCAACAAGGGAGCAGTAACAGGAGAAAAAACCACTGGAGCCTGAACTATATCCCATAGTTCAATATCCTCCGAGACAAACACAATTCTGGTCTTCCAAGGGAACTAGTTGCTAGCACCTGCTAGCCGATCCTCCGCCCTCATCTGTTTCACCGACATGACTTCCCGCTAAAGCCCAAACTGTTGCTAAACTCTGCAAAAGAAAACAGCTCCACCACTCAACACACAAGTGTGAAAAGAGGTTGTCCAAACTGTCCAAAAAATTCTGCCCACTGTATGCTCCAAGAAGTCAGCCAACACTTAGCCCTTTGGCTCTGATACCATGAAAATTTCTAAGGTACTAAAGGCTGCACAACAGATCTGTCATATGATCTCTTGTTGAGCTCTAAGTTCAAGGTCTTCAAACTGTTTCACTATTGTTTTATGACAGCCACTAAATCTGATTTTCTGCCCTTGAAAATCTGCCTTTAACTTTGTGATTGCATGCTTTTTTAAAGGTGCTCTTACAAGTGTTTGGTGACCAAAGTTAGCACATGCATAAACCTTAAAACAAACAATACCCTCTTAGATCTTTAACTACTTTACAGCTGATAATAACTAAGCAAACATGACGAATGAACTCATGGGTTTTTAGTCAACATGACCGTGGATAAAACCCCCCCGGGGGAAAACTAGTTTGGAGATAGATGTATATATAGAAATCTCAAAGCAAACTGCTACAAAGAGAAAATATAGCAATGGAACCTGATACAATAGCGATCCTTCTCAGATTGCTTTGGAGTTCCTGAATAATGGCACCCCTTTTAGACTTGTGTGCCCTTTCCTCTTTGTGCCTACTAGAAGATGTTTGCGCCCTTGAATGTTCCTTTGCTTGATGGATGGATCCTTGCGCCCTCTCTCATAGATGAAGCACCTCTCCAAGATCCAACCCTCACCACAAGCGAATCTCTACACTTCAAGTGCGCCCTCAACAAATGCGCACCTCTCTTGCTAGTTGCGCCCCTCACAAAATGAGTACGCCCTCCACTAGCGCACGCTCCAACCAAGAAGAAAACCCAAGCTAGATGTGCCCTAGCCTCTCACCAAGACGCCTCCTCAAGCTTTTCCCTCTCAACAATGGCTTCCCTCTCTCAATGGTGCACCTCCCTTCTCCTCTCCTTCACTCTACAACGCAAGTGAACAACGAATCTCGTACTTACCCTTTTGCCTCCTTTAGCCTCTCTTTGGCCAAACCTAAAAGATCAATGGCCTATATTAGATCTAGCCAAGCCTAATCAATGGGTGAGATCTCATCTCATAAATCTCACTTGGAAACCCACTTTGCTCAAGTTTCCATAGTTTGCTTTGTCTATTAATTCACCCACTTTGTGAATTATATGTAACTTTATGACTTAAGTGACAAATTTCACTTTATGACTTAAGTGACTAAGTCAAAGTGAAATTAGATCATAAAGTAAAGTTATAAGGGTAATAGTCTCCCCATTTGTGTTTAGAGAACCACAAACACAAGGGACCCACTTTCCAAGGAACCCAAATCTCAACAACACATGGAGCCTTTTACCCATGATGCATATAAAGAGGCATACACAAAAGATGAGGACTTCAAGGAGATGTTTCAGCAGCACCAGGGCCAAATTCATATAAAAGAAGGTGACAACAAGGTTGACTATCATTTCCGTAATGGTCTACTCTACAAGCTCGACAAGAGTTGTTTTCCTAAAGGTGAACAATTGTAGCTTATCAGAGAGGCTCACACCTCCAAGGTTGCAAGACATTTTGGTGTTGGGAAGACAGTAGCCAACTTACAGAGGTGTGTGTATTGGCACAGAATACAAGAAGATGTAGCACGGTATATTAAATGATCTATACTTTGTTGTACCAACAAGCCCAGTAATAGGAAGCAAGGTCTATACCATCCCTTATCGATACCCACTAGGCCTTGGGAAAGCATTTCCATGGATTTTGTGCGTGGTTTACCAACCATACGACAAGGACATGACTATTTATTTGTGGTAGTTGATAGGTTAAGCAAAATGTGCAATCTCATGCCTTGTAAAAAGACCATCAAGGGACAAGAAGCAACAAACGTGTTCTTTGAACAGGTCTAGGTGCACTTTAGGATACCAAGTAGCATCATCTCAGACGGGAACACCAGATTTCTCAATGCCTTTTGAACTACATTGTGGGAGAAGATGGACACTAAGGTCAAGAGGTCTACAGCATTCCATCCATGGACAGATGGGTAGATGGAAGTAATCAACAGGACTTTGGTGCAGCTTTCAAGGGGTTACAATCAAAAGCATCCGAAGACTTGGGATAAAAAACTGATCTATAAACAACACTCTTATAATAGAGCAGTCCACACTTCTACTGGCCAATCCCATGTTTGAAACTTGTTTTGGGTATTTGCCACATTCGCCCTTAGATGTTGTTTATGGATAGCAATGAGGAGTGAGGGAAGACACCACGGGAAAAGCATTAAAAGCAAAGAAGTTTGTCAAGAAGATCTGGCAGATCCATTTAAAAGTACAAAAGACACTAAAGAAGTCACAGGAAAAGTACAAGGCTAGACATGACCAGCACAGAACAAAGAGAACATTTAGAGTGGGAGGCATAGTATGGTTACAGTTGAATAAGAAACGACTACAGGGTCCTGGTAAGAAGATCAAGGCTTTGCGGTATGGTCCCTTTGAGGTCTTGGAAAAGGTGGTTGGCAATGCCTACAGACTCAGTCTACCCCCATACATGTGCATTTTAGTGAATGTGGAGAATCTCAAACTCTACGAGCCCTCTATGTTGGACCAGGAGGAGGAGCAAGTCCTACCTTCTTCCATAGAGGATTTGGCACCAGATGCTCGAGCAAAGTTGGTAGAGAACACAATTTTGCCGAAGCGGTCTAGAACTACAAGACAAGGACGGCATGACCTTTGGAAGGTTGGGTTGAAAGGGCAACTTCCAGGCAAAGCAACGTGGTACTCCGGGGAGAAGGTAGAGAAAAATTTTCCTCACCTCATTCAATAAAGCTTTTGGAGACCAAAAGCCTCCCTCAATGGAGAGGTATGATCCGGATTAGATCATTATATTAATTGTCATCTATCTCGATGCTTTCAGAGTGGAAAAAACTAGAGGAATCAGCTTCCAGGGTCATTTAATGGTAGGTCCCAATTTGGAAAATTGGGGTTTGAAACCTTCTAAAGCCATTTTGAAGCATCAAACAACATTTTGGAGAGTCAAAAACTTTCCCAACACGGCTAGGACCCCGTGACACTCTTCTACACACTTAGACCTTTCCAACGGTGCAAAAATCGTGTCAATCAGAGGTCGTATGCAAAAGGTATGCCTCCGGCAAGTTGAGCTATCGTGTTGACCACCATGGTACACGAGGATGCCACGTTAGCCATCGTTACTCATGCATATGGGGCTAACCACCTGAGGAATTTCAAAAAGAATCTAGAAGGTCCAAAAACCTTATCACAATTGACGGTTGAGGAAGTCAAAACCCTAACCCTAAACGGCTATCGGGTTATGTTAAATACTGGGCCACTAGGAGGAGAAGGGGTTCCATTCTATGTTATTGTATTGTGTTCCATAGCAGAGAAGAACAACTAAGACTGAAAATTAGAGAGCATAACAGAGGGGTTAATGTTATGTAGCAGCCTAACAGACCACAAGTCTTAGGTAACTCATAAAGAGTGTCTTCTCCTTTATACTTGCATTATTTGCATACCAGAGAAAAGAGAGCAGAGCAGCCTCACCTTCTAGCTAGGTTTTCTCCCGTAAGGGATTCCTAGAGCAAATCTTTGTGTTATTTTGTGGATGGTGTGTGATTGTATTTTTATGTTCTCCATTTTCCGCATTTTATCTATTTCATGCATAAGCATAAAATCAGGAACTAAAGATTTTAGAATCTAAAGGAATTTAACCTTCATAGTGTAGATTTCAGTTTTATTTATCAAATATGTTGTGACAAATTGTTCCAATGGAATATCCATGGTAGTTTACAAATCACTCCTGCACATTTCTTCGAAGAAGACTAAACTAGAACAAGCCAATACCACCAATGTTGCCAATATAATGAATCTTCTCCTATTATAGAAGCAACGAATAGATGCATTGGAGGCAGAGTTTCAACAACTTTGAGCGCAGGTTCTTCCATAGCGTTTAGACTCTCTCTCTCTCTCTCTCTCTCTCTCTCTCTCTCTCTCTCGCCTCGAACAACCATAGTTCAAGGAATTTGTTGCAAGAATGTTTTCATGAAGAGGACACATTTGGATATGCACACAATCCTATGGAAGTGGAGAAAACTGGCTCCCCTCACTCTACAAAGGAGCAGGAAGCTCAGGATAATGCACCCCATGATTGGTATATGTAATACATGATAGTTTTTCTGTTGGGTCAATATGTAAAGCATGTTACATGAAGAAATGTCTAGAATGATTGTATAGAAAAGGCTTTAAAGTTTTCTTATCTAGTTTAGAAATACGCTTAGTTTTGGAGCATAACTCTGTAATTTTGTTTGTAATAATTTATGCCTCAACAGAGTTCTTTTTAATGAATATAAGTTTTTGTTTCAGTTAAAAAAATCTTTCAGGTTCATTTTAGCAACTCCAATAGTGAGCTCTCACCAACCCTTCCCTTTTTCAAATAAATGGATGCCCTTACCTATTTACCTTTCCTCATGGGATAGGTTTTCTCTCTATTGTGTTTGCCCCTAAGTGAAAGTGTTTCTCCTCCACCTCAACCTTGCCCTAAGCTACTTCTTGAAGTAATTCCCTCTCTTGGCTTTTACCTCTCCAAAATGTAATCACTACAAGTGATCACCATAGACATGAATATAGACATGATTGGTTATGTCACAACATATATTAGCCCCAATGTCTGGCAACCAGCACACCTTCAAAGTGTGGAGCCCGAGTTCTCCCAAGGCCTCAACCTTATCCAAGTCCTTATTAGCTTTCGAGGTTACTCCAACAGTTTTTACAACATGCTTGGGGGTTATGCATGGTGTATAAATGACCCTTGGTTGTTCCCTAATGGACATACACATTTGAGTTGGCTTACTAATTGATTGTTGGACCTTGTATTGATGCTTGTGTGGCATTCTTCCTTGGAGCATTGGAGACCTATGGAGCTCGGTGACTTTCTTCATGATGCACACATGGAAGGATGGTTGCTTACTTAGAGGACAACTTGCTTTGGAAGCAAAGTGTTGGGCATCTTGGAGGAGGGCATTGAGCCCGAGTTGGCATGGACACACTTGGTTTCCTGCATGGAGGCTTATAGACTTGAGGATGGTTGGGTTTCAAAGTGATCATTTAGGTGAGGTGGACCAAGAAGAGCACATGGCTTAGGAGAAGTGTTGGAGTTTTGGAGGCTAGTGGAGGTGGAGTGTTGGACACATCTTGTGTTGTGTTCATCTTTTGGAGCCTTGCTTGTTGGACATGCATGCCTTGGAGTATGACATGTGTCACCTACAATTGGAGCACTTCACATGTGGGCCTATATTCTTATCGTTATGTCCACTTTATATTGTAGAGGAGAGAGTCTTTTCATCCATTCATGCACACACTTGAATTAGAGATGTGAGGAGTGGAGCGCACTGGTCTCTCTCTTTTGTACTCTTCATCATTGTGCTTCCTCTCTTTGTCTTGGAGTGCTAGACCTCTTAGGGAATTTCAAGGGAAGACTCGGATTAGGGTTTCACATTAAGGAGGCACATAAAACTAGGATTTGTGATAAACCCTAGAGAAACAAAGATAGGATTTTATCTTGTAGATATTGTGAGAGAAGAAGACTAGGGTTTTGTGGCACCTAGAAACCGTATTGCTACATGTTATGCTTTTTCTACAAGAGAAGAGTAGGAAACGTCTTGCAAGTGCCAAGGAGGAATTGCCAATGTTAATGCTCGCTTGTTGAGTATCTTTGGTGGAGTGACAAGTTTTGGTTGGGAGTGATTTTTAGCTAGGAGGAGCTGGTGGCTAGAGTTTTCTATTGTTTCCCTAGCTAGGGTTTGCTTTGCTTGATTTGTACTAGCCCTGTGATAAAGTTGTGATATGTACTTGTACTTCATTTCTTATACATATATTTGAAGTTTACAGCGGTCTAAATATTGTGTACTTACAGATTTGATTTTAGGCTTACATTATCTTCTTGATTGGGTAGATTCCAACACTTGTTCACGCTGATTTTCCATAACATATAGCTGAATTGGGAAAGTGATTTAACACATCTTGAAGATAAAAGAGCTGATTTGCTGCTGTTATAATATGTTGTAATAAGACATTTCAGATCTGTTATATGCCTTGAAAAGTGTGCCCTATGGGCTGTAGAATTGTGGTATTGAAGTACACTTGTATGGTATTTATTCTCTTAGGCTAATAGGTGAAATTGGGTTGACAAGAAGTGAAATATTACTACTGTAATTTAATATTTCAAATCAGCCCTAAGGCTAAAAGTTCACAGGGATTAGATCCAAAAAAACCTCAAGTTTGATGTCAAATTTATGAATTTGCATTCCAGTGAAAATTCTACAGTCCTCAAGTCCAGCACCATGTTCAACCTCCTACCCAAACCCATCCCCAAAGCTTGGGGCAGCCTAACCATACCACCTGAATTGCTACCTATGTCCTTAGTCACCGGGTTCAACGAATTTGAATCTTCAAGTTCGAAATTCGTTGAACTTCGAGCAATTTCAAATAAATTCATTGAAATTAACCTTTAAATTCGCTTGGTATTGGATATATTGTGTGGAAGCTCGTTGAAGTTCGGTTCTTGAAAGGTTAAAAGTGAAAAAAATTAAAAATAAATCCTCCAGTTGATTCTTTCCTCTACGGCATTGCATTTCCTCTCATGGACACGATGCCAACCCCTTCAGATTCCCCTCTCACAAACCCGACGTCGAGTTACATCCACAGCTACCAATTTCAACTATAGGCTACGCTACACGCTACCAATTACGGCTACGGGTTACCGGTGGCGGCTACAGGCTACGGGCTACCAGTGGCAGCTACTGGCTACGAGCTACACCAATGTTTATGTTGTTTATGTTAAGGAAATAGTTATTTATATATTATTTATTTTTCTTACTTCTAAAGTTATATAGTTATATGATATATAGGTTATAATGTATTATAATTTATATAGTTATATATTGTATAAGTTATATAATATATTATAATTTATATAATATATGTTATAAATATAAATAACATGTTATATAATTGTCGAACTTAATATATTTATTATGTAATACATGTTTTATTCTTTAAAATAAATTTATTATATATAATATTCAAATTTAATGGCGAACTTTATCAAAAAAATTTATGAGGCAAATTTTTTTCGAATTTCATCGGTGTCGAATTCGAACACAAACATGAATGCAGTGACTAAGCCTACATCCCTCCACAATCAAAGCGTAGTCCCTCAAGCCAAACCAATGGCCATTATCCATCTACTAAGCCATCCCCTATATCCTTCCATGTCGTCAATTCCTCAACCCCTTCTCTCTTTCCTCTGTCCACAACCTTGGAAGACCTCCTGCCTCTCGATCCTATGGCTTGCCAAAACACCACAATACAAGCAACGGTGCCCCAATCCCTCTTGCCTCAACCTAACCTTCAGGTTGTCCCATACATGGGAATCCTACAACCTTTTACTACTAGCCATGGTGCAACTTCTTTAGACTAGATTGGCCTGGTGCAAAACTTGTGTTAAGGACTAAACACAAATGTGAGCATACACTTTGGCAACACAATTCACAATTTGAGATTTGGCCATCGTCACTTCAGTTTTTGGTCAGCAAGGAGCGCATCAAATTTCTATTTTTCGCAAATGTCTCATGCATGGGTAGGAGATAGTTTCAAAAGGGTGCTTTCTGCTTTCGAGATTTGTTATTTCAGGGAAGTTCCTATTTTTATAAACTTAACATTTTTTAGCTAGTAGTTACAGTTTCAAGTACACATATCTAATGGATTTCCAAAAAGGTATTCTTTAATTTTTAAAGATACTATTTTTAGAAATTTTCTATTCTTGGAAACCAATCACTTTCTGCAAACCCTTTTTGAAGAAGAGTATCAGTGTGAATTTTGGTGGCAATTAAGGAAACTTTATTTTTAAACTTTCTATGTTTAGAAAGTGACATGCACAGAATGGGTCGTATAGTGATGTAGAACAAAACCCATAAGCGTCAAGTGATTTCAAGAAAGTGCAAAATTAGGCCAAAAATAGGCACATGCACCTAAACATAGCAGCAGCAAGATGCCCCACCTAAGACCCATCTAGTGCTTTTTCAAGACAAGCACATTCACTTTGCATATTTAGAGGTTGCTTCACTAGCAAGCAAGTTTCTATTCTCAACCAGTTGGAGCACCTACCATGATAGTAACTTTTGCATTAATTTCCATCTTTTCTAGTTGCTATCTTTGGACAGAGATAAGATAGAAAAGATAAGATAATTTTATTAATGTCCAACAATGAGCACCAAAGTAGGTCAATGGCATTGTTGGGTACAATGATGTCATTGCAAAGCAAGAGAGTCAAAATGACTCCTATAAAAAGCAAGATGCATAAAGGAAAGAATCAATTTAGTGCTAAGGTTTGGAAAAACCCTAGACTCTGAAAGCCAACTACCGTTGTAGGAGAAGAATAGCAGGGATGGATCCAATAACTAGAATACAAAACAAATAATGATGCAGGTGAGTCATGGTGATAAAGATCTGTCTCTCCTAACATCTGAGGCCAAATGGATGAAACTCGATATAGAAGGTTGTATGGAAGAAGAACTGGATAACGAACTATACTACATCGTCTGTCGCTGTCTAGGAGAGGTCATCCGCCGCGGAGGCTTAAATGATCTCGTCTACCTGCTAGTATGAGATCTGGACTGGCATTGCCCCTGAGGTCTCTAAAACGTGGGAATGGTCCCCCGAGACCACACTAATCTGGAGTCAAGAGCAATGTTGCTATCAGTCTGTCCCTTAGTGCCCCTAGATGATGGGAGCATTGTGAAAAAAGATGTGATACTCTAGGTGGAATCTGGTATAGGAGGAGCCTGAAGAGCATGGGAGCACAATCTAAGGGCCTTTAACGTGTACAGAGCCAGGCATCTCTAACCGATGTATTGGAAGAAAGTGGAAAGGGTCTATGGCCCTCGAAAGAGGCAATGGAACCACCCACGGATCTCATAATAAATGGGGCAACAAAAAATGAAGTGCTCCTCTGTCTCAACCTCTTGAAGATGGCACAACTAGGAAATCCTATTTTCCTGATCAATTTGATGATTCGTCTCCACTAGAAGTTGATGGGAAACTACTTGAAACTAGCTTAGAGGAATACGCGAAGTGTATGCCCAATGACGGAGTGTGTACATACGTTGGATAATGAGTCTATCCCTCACCTTCATGTAGTTCCTCGCACAGAAGGTCATCTTCAAACGATGCCCACCCTATGGGTGTGTCCAAGTGACCTGCACGAACTATCTATAAATGTCATCACGGATAATCTTGTTCAACACGTGCCTAGTCGATAAAAGGTGGCCAAAAGCATGTAAAGAGTATCAGACAGAAGGAAGACAGTCCATCAAAATACCCACTAACTCAAAAAGATTTGAGACCCCTACAAACCAATATCAAGCTCGGCTAGGAGGGCTAGCTAAAGCAATGCACTCCAATGAATAGTTGGCTAAATATGGATCCCTATCTCGCCCCTCTCTGAATCTGCAAAACTTCGAATGCAATGTAATAGTGAGATAAGGTTGAACACAATCGCACCAAACTCCGTAAGAATGATAGACTGAGAGACTATTTGTTTGCATCTGATGATGCTTCGGAGTAGAAGGATCACACCCTCTCCATTGAAGATGAATCAAACTCTAGCAAACAAGGCCCCCAAACCTCTGAACCATAAAGTACTATGGGCCAGATAAGGGTGTCCATAAGTGACATCTTGGACAGTATGTCATGAAACTAGATGTCTCTTAGGAGATGAGCTAACCCTCGAATCCAAATCCACATGAACTTGGCAAACTCATTAGAGGCGACCAAAGAGACCTTGCTCTAAATGGATTCCTTGGCCAGAGAAGTTATCCCACCAGAGCCTTTGACCCTACCTAAGAACCTAGTCTCCTACCTCCAAATTGTAAACCAACAATAACCTACAATATTAGGGAGTGTCTGAACAGGGCTCTCATGGGTTTCAGTGATGAAGAGAATATTTGATGAACCAAAAGCGACATAGATCATGATAGGCGATGACCAAAACAATCCATTGTCGTTTCGGTAACCCACTAAAATACTCGATCCTTGTCACCTCTCCCACCAGGCCCATCATTTGGAAAACCCAAGTCAATATTTCCATCTAGGGGGGAGGGAGTCCCGGATGATCACTCTAAGATTCCTAATGACTACCCATTTCCTTGTCTGTCATGCTAGCATGACCAACTCCCTGGGGCGTTTGAGCTCTGCAACCTATGCTTCGGTGAGATTTTCGTCTAGGAAGATACAGCTAGGAAGAGATAAGAGCTTCTGCTTAACTCCAAGGGCCCAAAGTCGATACAAACCTAAAGCAAATAAAAAGGGTGGACTCAGAACCAAGCCAATCCCTTTCAAGGGCCACATTTGGAAGGTCAAAGGTATCTCGAAGAAACATAGCACCAACCTATATGAGGTCTGAGGATGGGATGAGGTAAGGGAATCCCCTTCACCTTAAGAATGAGCTCCCGAGCCCACCTAGTGCGCTCCTCAATGAGTTGGGTCTATACTACTTCCTCAACTCAATGTTTTAAAAACCGAAACCGGTACCGGAACCGGTCGAGGGTCCAACCGGAACCGGTAATAAACCGGTCGAACCGGTTTCAATGAACCGGTTTTTTTAAAAAATACATAAAATATTTAAATTTTAACGAAAAAATATATTTTTAAGATTTTAA
>JASDQU010100829.1:27909-38432 GCA_032191745.1 Picea mariana | reverse complement strand
TGATCGGGCCAATAACTGTGCCTCGGGAGAATATCGGTCCTAAACCATTTTCCTAATCATGCCACAACCTATGCCTTAGGAAAATACTAGTCCATGATACATTAGCAATCTGTCAGCCTAGACCATTCTCCACATGGAGAATGTCTGTCCACCAACACACTGACTATCCATCTGGCTGGCAATCAGATAATATCATGCAACTGCTACAATGCCATCCAATAGAACACAATTGTGTCTATCCATAGTAATACACAACTACTACCTAGTGGTAAACAACCACTCCTAGTAGCACATGGCTACTAACCAGTGACACATAGTCGCTACCAATGGATCACATCCACCACAGTAGCATACAATTATTGTCCAGAGACATACACTCTCCACAACAATCATATCATCTGATATCAACCTGTGCCCCAGCTTGTCCCTTAAGTACGCAAACTTTTCATCTTGGATAGAGGCTTTACCAAAATATCTGCAATCTGCTCGTCTGTGGAGATATACTAGAGAACCACTTCTCCCCTCTGGACTTTATCACAGACAATATAATGCTTGATCTCAATGTGCTTCGACCTGTCATGGAAGACAAGATTCTCTAAAAGATTCACATAGCTCTGATCATCACAATATATCACGGTAGAATTCAGCACCTGATCAGATAGTCCAGAAACCAACTTACGGAGCCACATTGCTTTCGTACAAGCATCACAAGCTGCAATATACTCTGCTTCTGCAGTGCTGAGTGCAACAGACTTATGTTTCCTGCTAGTCCATGAAATCGTGGCAAAGCTCAAACTGAAACATATCCAAGTAACACTTCTTCTATCATCTGCACTCCCTGCCCAATCCATGCAGTTGTATATCATAACTCATACATCCCACAAGGAAAATATACGGCTAAGTATTCTCCAAATACATTAACGGGCCAATCAATTGTCGATACAGAGACGGGTCTACTGGATCAAAGTCTCTCAACTTCTTCAGATCTGTCATCATGGGAGTTTTCCATGGATTCGCAATCCATCATCCYGGACTTCTGAAGAACCATTTCAATATACTTCCTCTGTCATAGGAAGTTTTCACCACGCTTTTGTTGTACATGAGAGGCTCTGCACCAAGTTTGCTTGAATCCATACAAGGTCTTCTTCCATCTGCATACAAGGGTCTCTTTCTAGTATACCTCAAGATCTTGAGGTTGCTCTACATATGCTTCTTCTTCAATTACTCTGTTGAGAAGAACAGTCTTTACATTCATCTGATGTGAACTCCAACCCATGGATATTGTAGGAGATATAATGGCTCAAGTGGAGGTATGTCTGGTTACTGGAACAAGCTATCATCGTAGTCTTCTCCCTCCTTCTGGGAGAACCCTCTTGCCCTGAGTCTTTCCTTGTATCTATCAATGCTCAAGTCTTTTTCACAATTTCTCACATACATTGTTCTTCATCACAACTTCCTTCCATTCCTTCTGCCTGACTACTTCTAGTGGATTCAAATTGGTTCAATTGGTTGTTCTAACCTTTCTTTCTTTCTTGGAATCTTCATGTTCTTCAAATTTGGGGTTCAAAGAGTCTTCTATAGATTCCATGCCCTTCCTTCCTGAAGATTCCAACTTCTTACTTTCGTCATAGAAATGTAGATGGACAACCAAGGATACTCAAAGCTTCTTTTCGAATGGTTGCTACTTCCAATGAAAAACATGGATAGATACTTCATAGTCTTCATGGATTCTTATTCGATGGATCATATTGTTGAATTTTAATGAAGATTTGTACCTTGGACAAGTGGTTCCTATGGGTTTTAAACTTTTACCTAGGAATGTGGTCCACAACTTAAAAGTGGGTCTTTTTCATAAAGTCACTTTATAAGCGGTAAAGTGAACTTTAAATTAGAAAGTGAAAAGTGACTTAGGAACTTAAAGCACCAAGTGGGTTTTTATTTAAGTTGGGTGAGTGAAATTATATAAAGTGAATTTAATGGAGCATTTAATTCTCATCGTTGATCTTGGGCAATGTGAGCCCTTGGATCAAAAGGGTAACCTAAGAGTCACTTAGGGATTCTAAAGGAGGAAAAAGACCAAAAACGAATTCATTCTTTCCATGAGAGATTGAGAGATTGAGAGAGAGCAAGAAGAAGGAGAAAGTTTCCATTTTCTGAAGAAGGGTTTTCAGCAAAGAAGTGGCACAATTTCCAAGGCAAAGTGAGAGCACAGATTTCGAGGCAGCCAGCAGAGTTAATAAATCCGTACGGTACGGATTTGGTACGGCTGGGTTTTTTCTGTACTTGTTCTGCACACAAAACAGCACGTTTTTCAAGGCAAAAAGGGCGCATTTAAAGGTCTGTACAGTCCGTACGGCCGTCGTACAGTTGCAGTAAAATCTGGGCACGATTTTCCAGAAGTCCGTACAGTCCGTACGGTACGGCTGTTTGTGCACAAATTTCGAGGTTGCAGCTGTTGGGTTTCTTCCTGAATATTTCAAGCACGAAAATCGAAAGGAAGAGATAAGTAAATGTTGTTGGTTTTATTTTTGCTGATATGTAATTTCCAGAATTGAAGAAATAAGAAGAACTCCCTCTCTCTCACTGGTTTTCCCCACACTGGGGTTTTTCCAGGGTCAATTGACCAAATATCATTGTGTCATTAAATGTGTGCTTGCTGTTATAATTTCTAAGTTTTAAGACAGCCATTGAAAAAGATCATTTATTTCATGTGTTTCAGTCAAATATCATTTTATTATTTAATGCATATTAATGTTAGCAGATTTCATTAATTTTGGGAAAGGGCATTAAACATTTGGAGTGATAAGGAGAGACTGAAACCGGGATTGGGATAAATTGCAGGGTGAGAAAACACAGTAAAAATCAACACATATCATTGGGGATTATCTCCCTCCTAATCCCAGCTTCATGCCTGAATGAGCAATATGCATGCTCTTCTTTTGGAATTCTATGATCAACTCCCTCCATCTGAGAGAGTGCATGCTTCCGTCTGCTGCAACTCTCTTTGCTTTCTGCAAAGTGCCACAAGCTCGTTATGGTTTCCTTTTGATTACTGACTTCCTCTTAGTCTGACTCCTCTAAGTCTCTTTAAGTTTGTTTCTATCTGTTTTGATTGATGTCCATCCGGCAGTTGTGTAATCCTTATAAACTTCTTCTATAACAACTTTCCCAAAGACTGTTCATCAAACATATTTCACAAGGGTACCTGCCCAGAACAAGAACAACAAGAGCAAACAAAAAAATATCTCTCTAAAGGAGATGTTAGTTTATCTTGCAAACAAGTACAATAAGCATCTATATCAATGGTATTCATATGTAGTCAGGTATTCATTGCACCTAGCAATAATAGAACCTTTTAAAGACCGTTTTCACAATTTGTAATGTTGCAACTATCACCCTTGATATAATCAAATTTGAAGCTTAACAATTTGATCAAACCTGGAACCTGAAGCCTCGACTGCTATCGAGGGTGTGCTTGTTCTCTTGAATGCACTGAATCCAAGATTACAGCTTGGACAAGGTCTCTAGTACTTTCCTTGCAAACACATTCATGTTTTGCTAGATGATATTACTTAGATAACATATACAAGTGCATACCTTTGAAACCTTGTAGCATCGTCCAGCTTGTCAACTAGATACCATCTTGACAATAAGATATTAGAAACTCAATCAGAAGATTCAATGATTAGAACAAGCTAGAAACTCTAAAGTTTCAACTTTGATCACAAAATCAATTTGAATAGAAGTCAACCTTTGACTTTGACTTTGACCAAAAAGTCAAACTTGATGTTTTTGCTAGCTAAGGGTACCAAGAGGTGCCTAGGCTAGGGCGCACTAGGACATCAAGGAATTAGGTCAAATGCTTCACCAGAAGTGCATGAACACAAGGGTTAGGGTTTGTTGCAACTGCATAATTAGAAAAACTTAGCTGCAGCTGTAACAGGTGCCACAACGAGCTTTAACAAATAACTTCCCAATCTATCTTCCAATGGTTAGACTGTCTAAAGATAGTGTGGGCCCATAACATGTTAGAATAAAAGAGATGTGCTCATTTTTCCATAGACAATATAGCAACATTGTCACCCAACCATAGGCACGCAGCCACACCCGAGCACCTTTAACCTTGACAGACAGAATAATTCTTGAAGCAAACCCTAGAACCAATAGCCAACCAAAGTAGCGTACTTCTCTCTAAAGCTAGCGTACCAAACAAAGAATCCAAACCATAACCAAGGCAGAAAGTCCAAACCATAACCAAAGACCAAAAATCACAGTTGCAGTAGTTGCAGCTGCACTCCTCCAAACTTGTGCATTGTTTCTTGTTTTCTGTGTGAGAGAGAGAGAACAAATGAGCCAAGACATCCTCTATTTATACTAATCTGTCCAGTGATTTTTCTGGCTGGGCCGACCTGACTTTCTAGTAATTATATTTTTTGTTTATCTTTTGCCTGTGGAGCCGACTTGTCTTTTTGGAATATAATACCTTAACATTATATATTCTGTTGAGCCGACATGTCTTCTAGGGTTCTCACACATCTGTTTAGGGTTTCTCTTGCTTCCCGAAATATTCTAGACTCGTCAAAGATTACACGTAGAGGTTAATACCTCCCGCAGCTACCATAATATCAACACACCGAGGGCGATGGGTCTTGCTTCATGAGGTAACTAGTCAAGTCTCATGGTGAGTATCGTTTTAATATTTGGGGCATTTGGATAAGTTTCAGAGGGTTCTTTCTGATTATAAAATGTTTGCTTGAAAGTTATGCTTTTTACCATTTTTCACCTTGGTGGTTATCTTGGGGTTTCTAGTAAGTTTACCACCCCCAGAAAAGGGGTGCTACTAGGGGTCCTTCTTGATGGGCCATCAAGCCACTTCCGATCATCTTTTATCACTTTCCATTTTCATTCCTCTCTGTATCCTCATCTTTTGGGTTTTTGGGTTACATGTACCCCAAAAAGGGGCTTGTACCTCATTTACTAATGGGAAGAAGGGGCTAAAGGCCCAGAGGTTGTTGCAACTAGCATCAATAAATAAAAAGAAAAGAGAACCATGATCAAAATGCAATGGCAGGGATACAAAAGGCACATAAAAGCCATAGTCCAAAACTTGAGCTCTACCCTTCTACGCGCCTTCCCTAAGTCCTGAGTGCGAATGAATGCCTCACCAATTTGAAAAGGACTTATAAGTATCCCACTTGAAAGGAAACACATTTGCACAAAATCAAGAAACTTTGTAAAGGGGACTTGCAAATTATCTAATGAAAATAAAGAAAAAGGCAATTATAGGGCTTGGCAAAAGATTGTGCCCCAAACGAAAGGTAACTCAAGGATGCAGTGCACCCTCCACAAAGGCACCCATGGAAATGAGACCGTATGGGACCCTTGCATGTCAATGACCCCATGCCCAAAAGTCTCTCCCTCATCCACCTAACATTCATTCCATGGCCTAGATAAGGTTCACCCAGGAAACATTCCTCTACTTGGGAAATTGGCGTACCCAATAGGACCTTTTGATAACCCTCCCATATCTAAGTTCGATAAATTGCATAAAGTCTTTGAGCATGTGTTTAACTTGAAAGGGAGGACCCGATGTAATTGTTTGGGTGGCTCTTGTATTAAGATTGATTTACTTGGCATGATTCAAATGACTTGTGGACCCTTGGAGGGCGTACCTTGTTTGTTTTTGCAGGATCTTGCTTGGTGGCATCATTCGTGGAGGTACTAAGATACATTGGATCTCCATAGGGGTGTGAAAGCCCACCAGTTGGACAATATGCCCCATTGATCAAAGGGCATTGATGATGAGCGTTGCACATTTAGAGGACGTCATGCCTCATGAGGAAGGCTTGGGAAGATGAACCACACATGACGTCCTCCCTTTATTGCTAAAACGTTGCACTTTTGGAGCATGATGTCAAGCCTAAAGAGCTTGATTTGGCATGGGTTTTGCACATTGGTGGAGTTGTGGGACATGTATCCCACATTTTGTGCACTAGTAGGACGATGTGGCACCTTGGGAGATGACGCCCTAGCCGTTGGAGGCTATCTCACCCAAACTTGACTTGAGTAAAGAAGTGAGTTATGAGGATGAAGCACTAGTATCCGCTCCTCCGTCCAATGAAGCTCTCCAAGATCGTATCTCTCCTGCACAAGACAAAGAGAATGAGGTGAATCATTTTCCTTTCTCGGTTTTTTATGACACTTTGTTCTATGATTCAGAAGTTGAAGAAGTAAAGGAACCCTTGGAAGAGCTAGGTCCTTCATTTTCTTATGAAGGTGAAAAGATGATTAAAGAGACAAGTCGTGGGGATGATGTACTGGATGCCCTTCCATTTGATGAAGTCATCCAAGCCTTTGACGCTCCTGCATAGCAAGAAGTGAACACGGTATGTTATTTCCCTTTCCAAGGTTTTGATGATGCTTTATTTTATGATTTGGAAAGTGAGGAAGAATTAGAGGAGCCCTTGGATGCATTAAATCCTTCATGTTATGATAAAGATAGTGACATGGTTGATAATATTGATGAGTTCGTACATGTTGGAAGATGTAAGTGGGATGTGATTGGTTCTGATGAGGATCCCATTTATGATATGGAAGGATATCTTTGAATGTTAACTTTACAACAATCATATGATGTTCCTAATAATTTTGACGTTTGGCAACAAGATGATGATATAATTACAGAAGTTTCCCAAGCACCCAAGGATGACCCAGTGCAAAGTTCTCTTGATGATTTTCGATCATACATTGAGGATTTTGATGAGTATCCCTTTGAGCACTTGGATTTATTCTATGGAGAAGATTATCAACCGTCGTTCTACTCAAATTTTGATAAAGGTGAGGAAGTTGCTTGCCTGAAGCAGGATACTTGTGACAAGGTTGTCCAACTCCCTCTGATTGCTTTACCTCGTTATGTCACTAAGAATGCAGTTGGGGAACATGTCTCTTGTTTCAAGTTTTCTTTCACGCAAAACTTTTCGTTAGAATTCAAGGGGAGGTTGAATGCCTTAAGAAGTTTATTATCTCAATCTTTCAGCTTTCCCCTGAGAAGTTGTTAGTTTCCCTCCAAGTTCTTGTTAATCCCTTCTCAGACCCCAGGGAGTGATGACATCCAAGATAGTTAACCCTCAAACTCTTTGAGCCACCCCTTTGAGTCCTTGACCTCTCACGATCCTTTTCTGAGATGGATTGATCACTTTTCTGGAAGGGTGACTTGGCATGAGTTTTTCCCTCCCTCCCGCCTCCATGAGCTAAACTTTACGACTTCCTATGATATAATGCATGCTCTAACTCATGTTTATATTGTGCTTAACTTGTCATTGTTCTAGTTTATGATGAAGCACAGAGGCAAGTGTTATGATACATTGCTAGCGTGGTTGAACTGGTTGTATGCTTATACCTAGCATTTGATAGGTAAGTACAGGTAAGTTAGGATAGGTAGGCATTTGCATCCATTGTACATACCATTGCATATCATGTTAGCATAGTTGTAGTTTCATTTTCATATTATCTTGGTTCATTATGTATATATGTATGCTCATGATCATATGCTAGATTATAGATGCTCTTTATTTGTTTATTATATCATATATGAACAAGGGGTGATATCACCACCCTAGGGATTACTAATATCCTTTGTTGATATTTAGCAGGCATAGGTCATACCAGAGATGTTGAGGTTCTCATGCGCTCTACAGTGAGCACATGTCCCCGAGTTGGAGCTAGATGTTAYCCCCTAGCCTAGGGATAACTAAGGAGATCACATCTCGAGGCCAACAGRTTCTAGACATGGAGTACCGAAAGCCAAACGACTTGAGCATGGTCCCGAAGGGCCCCTCTTTTCTTCAGTGTAGTCCATTCATCACCAGCAGCAATATCCATCCCACTAGCCTGGTCCTGAAGTAGCGGTGGGTCTTGCTCCATGAGGTAATGAGTCTGAGTATCATGGTATGTATCACTCTGATTTTTGAAGTACTTGAATATGTTGTATTGAATCCTTCTTCATTTCATGATGTTTGCTTGGAAATTATGCTCTTTGCCTCGTTTATACCTGGAAGGGTAACACGGTGCCCTAGTAAGTCGGTTTCCCTTTAGGATGGGTTGCTATTGGGTGGGTCTATGAAAATTCATCGCATGTTCCCTCCATACTTACCACTTTCCATCCTTATTCCTTCCATTCCCCTATCCTTGTTTGGGCATTGGGATTGGCTACGCTAGGAAGTGTTGTACCTTACCTTGTGGGAAGAAGGGGCTAAAGGCCCAAAGGGTAAAAGTAGCTGGCAAAAGTTAAAAGCCAATGTTGAAACCTCTGAGATGCTTCGCCCAGGGATCCCCGAGAAAGCTGTGAAAAGCTTCTCAATAAGAAAAGGGGACCCATAAGATACATAACCACTCAAGGTACTAGTTGATGGATAGGAAGTCTCATCACGAACCAACCTATTATGACCATGGGCATGTAGCGGTATGACACTACCACCTATCTGGTCACCAAACCAGGGTAGTGGCTCTTGGTGGCATAGCCAAGAGAAAGAGGGTCTCATCACGAGCTAGCCTTCTCATTTTTGTGAAATGTTTGTGGATAACGTTGTCACCTCTGGTCATCAAGCCAGGACAGTGGCCATCAACTATTCCCTTGAAGCACAAAAGAAAAAGATCAAAAGAAATAAAGCTAAGAATAAAAGACAATGAATGTGCTAGGAAACAATTGCATTTATGACAAGGTGCAGCTCGCCCTCTACAAAGGTACCCACAAGTAAGAATTTACATTTCTCTGTTATTATATGCACCCCATGCCCAAATACTTACCCTATGCCACCTCATACACTTACATGACTTGGATTAGATCCCACCTGGGAAACACCCCAAACTTAAGAGAGGTTAGCCCAATAGGACACCCTAAGACCTTCTCCAAACCTAACTTGTCAAGTTGCATAACATCTTTGAGCATTTGTCTAGGTTAAGGGGGGTTTGATGCACATGTTTGGGTAATTTAATTATTGGATATGATTTGCATGCTATGATCCCTATGACTTATGAACCCCTTGAGGGTGTACTTGTTGTTGCAGGACCTTGCCCGGTGGACAGGTACACATGAGGGAATGATTAGCTCGAACCTTCATGGGAGCTTAAATCCCACAGATGGATGTTGCAACACCAGCCAAGGGTAAGAAGAAATTAAAGATTTGCACCAGGAAAAAGAAGGGTGTTGCCTTTGGAGGCACCCTGGCAGACCTAGACCCAGGGGGAACTTGCTCTTCCACATTGATGTTGGCCCTTGAGGGCCTTGGACGTCACCATCATGACCTTAGACGTCATCCAAAGCTAGGGTTTTCGTTTTGGAGGCATTTATGAGCCTGGTGGCACGTGTGGGCATCACCTGGGGCCTCTGAAGGCCAAGCGCCCTACATTTTAGGCTCAATGTTCCACCTTTAGGCCTCAACGTCACCCTAGAAGGGCATCACGTCACCCTTGGAGGTGTCTTTCGATGCTAATTAATTTTTATTATGTCAAAATTGAATTTTATTGTAAATTGGCCAAGTTGACCTTATTTTGACCTGAAAATTAGTTAAAGGTCAAGATTTTGTATAAAGAAACATAAAGTGCTCTCATTTTTACATCACAACTCACCTTTCACAAGATGAAGGACTGAAATTTTCACCCTAAAGGGGCTATTGGCTTAAATTACCAAGGCACACTTACTTGGAGGCTATTTTGGATGCATTTTGGATCATTTCTCTTGAAATTTTGGCAAATCTAGGGTTTTTGTGCTTGATTATTCTTGGTGAACTAAGTAAATCTGCAATTTTCATTTCATGATAAACGTCTATGGTATGTTTACTTGTTCATATGTAAGATTATGAAATTGCTTGCTTGAAACCCTAGGAGTAAGAAACATAAGGTGCTTCTTTCTTGCTCTTTAATTTGCTAGTTTTGCTTAAGAAGATCTCATCTAGACAAACTTCTAGAGCCCTAAAGTGCTAGCACTTTAGAATCTTTGTCTAGTTCTTATTGCATTAAATATTTTTCAAGAGTCCAAGGATAGGAGAAATCACTGGGGCCTAGAAGTGCCTACACCCTAGTTGAACCTTCTCTTTGAGGCTTGGTGCTTGAGAACTTAAGGTACTACTTCTCAAGCTTCCACCTTGTTATCTTTTAGACAAGTATAATCATTGTTGTCTCTCCAAGTTAATGTGCTGATATAATTGACTCCATAAACCCTAAAAGCGCTAGTCTCTTGTCTCTCTTTTGTTGGAAGGTTGATCAAACACTCAAACACTATTCTCTTAAGCTATTACTAATTAAATCTAACATTAATTTAGCCTATATCGCTAACTTTCTTGCTGCTGTTATAAATGTTTGCTACAGCTATCTAACTGCAGCAAATTTTCTGCATAATTGACTTTGAATGCTAGCTAAACACTTCAAAAGTTGCTTCTGACATTTGATTATCATTCTGCTTAGTAAATGCTATCTTTTCACCTATGTCACATGGTTCGGGTTCGAGTTCGGGTTCGGCAAGGATT
>JASDQU010100828.1:610141-620412 GCA_032191745.1 Picea mariana | reverse complement strand
TATTGATTATTTCTCATATATTGTGCATGGTATATTGTGGTGTATTGGTGTAACTCTTATACTATTGTTCATTTATCATTGAATATAATTGAATGGTTTAAGTATAAGTTGAAAAATGTTTTAAATTGTACTTGATACTGATTCACCCCCCTCTCAGTATCAACAATAATTGTAATTCAAGAAATTCTCACATAATTAATTGATTGTTGTCTTTTATAAAAGACTAGTCTTGCTGACTGGATTGGATGCATACATAAAATACTAAAGGATGACAGTTTGATTATTAGTACATGTACGATAATTGTGTGTACTAGCTACACATACGTTTCTTGTACATATACACTAGTACATATGAGTTTCCTTGTTCTTGTACCATAAGATACCTTAACTTCGGGACGAAGTTTCTTGAAGGGTGGGTGTATGTAATAACCCTTTTCTTATTACTGTGAATAATTTCATAAATAATCCTAAACATTAGCTAAATTATAATTAATTATTATATAACCCTAATTGATTACAAGTTATTAATTAATTATTTTGATTATACTTAGCTGAAGTATGATTAACTCCTTGATTAAGGGTTAAGGAATGAGTAATTATTAAATAAGACATTAAATGATTAATTATTAAATTAATGGTTAGTGATTAATTGATTATTAATTAAAGTAATTGATTAATTATGTATTAAAATGGGGGAAAATAAAATAAAAATATAAATAAGGTTAAATAGGGTTACGTATCCCATGAGGGATAACGTAACCCATACGTTAAAGGGAATATTTAATAGAGGATAAGACCATTAATAAAGAACTAAATGAATAGATAAGGCTTTAATGAATGGATAAGGTGTTTGGTGGGGAGTGAAGGTTCGAGGGCGATGGAGGAGGCATAAGGGAAGGGGGAGGATTCATTTGAGGGGGAGGATTCATTCATACAGTCTAGGAGAGGATATTTTTGGGAGCTTGGAGACAGAGTTAGAACAGTGGGATTTACATTGCACATCGGGGCTGAGGGGTTTTGGGCTCGGAGGGCTAGGACGTCCGTAGATGTCCTAGGGCCAGGCGTACTGGTCGGTAGGGTGGCCGATTTTGGGGTGTTCAAGCGAAGGTTCAAGCGAAGATTCAAGCTGCTGCAGATAGTAGCATCAGAGACAGGTATTTAAACTCAAAATTGTGAAGTGTTTACTTAAATTTAAATTGTATGCAAATTCACGGATTTCACGGTAATACCAAATCTGAGATCTTCTGAATCTTCATCGGACATGGTAAATTCTATCCCTAAATCTATAGTTAGATTAGAAAAATTTTATGATCTTCAAGACAAATTCAAAAAATCGGTCAACTGTAAAACAAATAGTTCCTCTTTATCGTATGAAAAAGTAAACTTGGGAACTAATGACAATCCACAGTGCATTAATTTAGGGGTGGGGTGTTCTGAACAAGAAAAAGCAGTGTTTATTAAATTATTTAAGGAATTCAAAGATGTTTTTGCGTGGATGTATGATGACCTAAAAACCTTTGACCCTAACATCATACAACACATCATTCCTATGAAGCCCCAAACCTTGCCATTTCAACAAAAGTTAAGAAAAATGCACCCTAAACTTGAACCGACCGTCAAAAAAGAATTAAATAAACTCTTGAATGCTAAGATAATCTTCCCAATTAGGCACATGCAATGGGTCTCTAATATTTTCCCTGTCCGGAAGAAGAGTGGTGAAATCTGACTATGTGTCGATTTTCAAAACCTTAATCAAGCGTCTGATAAAGACAACTACCCTGTCCCACCCATGGAACAGATCCTTCAACAGGTATCTGGTTCTAAAATATTATCCTTATTGAATGGTTTTTCAGGGTATAACCAAGTCCTGATGTCTCCACCAGACCAACTTAAAACTACCTTCCGCACTCCATGGGGCACCTACGCTTATAGGAAAATGCCCTTTGGACTCATTAATGCGGGTGCCACTTTCCAGAGAGCGATGGACATCGCTTTCTGAGGCTTAATCAATCAATATTTTGTAGTTTACCTGGACGACGTTACTATATTCTTGAAAAACAAAGATGATCATCTAGATCATTTGAGATCCGTTCTACAGCGATGTCATAAGTACGACATTTCCTTGAATCCTAAAAAATCTATCTTCGCAATAGAACAAGGTAAGCTCTTAGGATTTATTGTATCAAGCCAAAGGATGATTATCGACCCTGAAAGGACTCAAGTCATCTCGAAACTCCCCCCTCCCTCATCAAAAAAGTCCATGCAGTTTTTCTTAGTCCAGATAAACTTTGTCAGAAGATTCGTCCCCAGTTTTTCAGAAATGGTGAGACCTTTACAGAACTTAATAAAAAAGGATGCACAATACCATTGGGGACCCTTAGAAAACCAAGCTTTTAATTCAATAAAAAATGCCATAATAGATGCTCCTTCTCTGATGAGCCCCGACTTTTCGCAAGACTTCATGCTTTACACATTTGCTTCTGATCGCTCCTACGCTATTGTCCTAACTCAAAAGAACGCTAAAAACAATGAAGTCCCAATTTCCTTTATGAGCTCAGCCTTCAAAGGAACAGAACTCAATTACCCAGCAGTAGATCAGCAAGCCTATGATGTTTTTAAAAAAGTAAATCACTTTCGATCTTATCTTTTGAAATCTAGGATGAAAATTATTGTCCCTTACCCAGCCATCAGAAATCTGTTAGTACAGAAAGAACTAGGCGAAAAGAGGGCGAACTGGGTCACCTCCTTACAAGAGTATGACATAGAAATCACCCCAGCACAAATAGTGAGAGGTCAAGGGCTATGCAAGTTAATCACTGACTCAGCGGCAGGACAGCAAGAGGAAAACGATATGTCAAACCCAGGACAACACAACCAAAATTTAATCTGTTGTGCACAAAACCCTATTAGTCCTTGGTATGATGATATAAAATTCTGCCTTGAACATGGGTTAGCCCCCCTTCACCTGGATCTCACTAAAAGAAGAGCGTTAAGATTGAAATCTGCCTCCTTTCAGTTGATTAATGGTATTCTGTTTCGTCAAAATTTTGATGGAGTACTAATGCGTTGTCTTGAGAAAGATGAAGCAAAAAAGGTCTTATTAGAATTGCATGCAAGAGAGGCTAGTGGGCATTTTGGTGGAGATACCACTGCCCATAAAATATTAAGAGCAGGTTATTACTGGCCTACACTATTTAAATATTCTCATGCCTTGTGTTGCAAGTGTGTTATTTGTCAAAAAGCATTCGGATGAATACAAAAACCAGCCTTCCCTCTACAGCCTATTTCAGTAGACTCCCCTTTTCAGCAGTGGGGTCTTGATATTATTGGCCCAATCAATTTTTCATCCTCAGAGCAACATAATTTTATCATAATAGCCATGAATTACTTCACTAGGTGGTCCGAAGCTGCCCCATTAAAAGCTATAAATACCAGTCGGGTAATTGCCTTTTTAAATTCAAATATTATTACTCATTTTGGTATCCCTGACTGTTTAGTTTTCGATAACGCTTCCTATTTTTCGTCTTTTGAGATGAGTAATTTCGCTCTAGAAAAGGGAATAAAATTAAAATATTATGCTAGCTATTACCCTCAAGGCAATGGGTTGGCAGAATCAACTAATAAAAATCTGATTAAAATCATCAAGAGAACGGTATCTGAAAACATAAAAATTGGCATAATGCCTTATTAAACGCAATCTGGGCTGATAGGGTGACTCTGAAAACTGTTGTGGGTAACTCTCCCTTGTTTCTTGTCTATGGTAGAGAGGCAATTCTGCCACCACATATTCTTCTTCCCTCACTGCAGCTATCACAGAAAATACAAGAAGAGGACTGCCCCCCTTTGGAGAATCGAATTAACACATTATTAAAACTAGAAGAGGTGAGGGCTCAAGCAAAACGGAAGTTGGATCAGCATCAAATAGTGGTTAAAAGTTGGTTTGATTCCAACTCTGCCTCTGACAGGAACTTTGAAGTAGGTGACCTTGTCCTAAAATGGGACAAACCACATGAGGGAAAGGGGGAGCATACGAAGTTTCAGAACTTATGGCTAGGACCATTTTTTATTGTTGAGAAACTGGGTCCCAACTCTTTCAGATTACAGAGTCTAGAGGGATAGCAAGACACCTCTCCGGTGAATGGCCAAGCTCTAAAAAGGTATTTCACTTGATAACAACCCTGTGTACACTGTGTAAATATTTTTTTTTTCCTTTGATTGATTTTCATTTTTCTTGGTTGTTTTGGTTTTGATTTCTCCCTTATTCTTACCAGTTTTTACTTTTGAAATACACAAACCTGCATCATAAACTATTCAGAATAAGAGCACAGAAAAATTTTCTCCTCTGAAATGACTGCTGAAAAATTGTTTAAACATCAATTATGATATGCTTCTGAAGTTTACAGCCATGATTAAAGAGAGTTGGTTTCTTAAAAGATGTTTATTGATTTCAATCTGTAATTGAAGCCTGTCACGATCATCTATTTCTTCTTACGTTGTCCTAGTTCCTTAAGAGAACAAATCAGAGATGTCTCCCTGCCTTCAAAGGTCAGTTTATCAATAAACCATCTCTAGATCTTAATGAAGGACAGTTAAAAAATTCCTTGAAGGTCTGTAATTTATTAAAATATGTCTAAAATATCACGATTTTCAGCATCACCCCACTCAATTATATATCTTTAAAAATCAAATAAATCATTAAAGAGTTCTGGGAAGTGCTTGTAAACCCATCGGGATACTGAACAGGTCTGTTGGCAATGGGTAAATGCATGCATGACGCCAAGATAACTTGGCTGGGGTACTGAACAGGCCTGTTGGCAGCGAAGCAATGTCGGGTATATGAAAATTCTCAGATATGGAATCTTTTGACCTCAAATGTCCTTCGTTCTGATCTGGAATTTCTTGGTAGGATATGGATATTGGAGTGGGTTAAATGGAAACCCTGTCAAGGCTATGGACGCCTGCTGGCAGCAGTGGCTCTGTCAATAATATTAGAGATTTTAACCTTAATATCGTGACTCACTTTTGTTTAGATTGTCATCAGTTTTCATCTTTTAAATAACAAGCAATCTGAAACTAGAATTTTTATGATCGATGATGATGTTCAAATAGTTTTCTGGTTGTTTTCGAGTTGGATTTTTTCTCATTATCCTAATCTCGACTTGTTCGTTTCACAGAGATAACTGCTTCTACCAGCGTGTCACCATTGTTGGCAACCATATTAATTCCCTTCTTTTTTCTTACAAGATGCCTACACAAGGGTTTTGAACCTTCGATACTCGTCGCAACTTTTAAAATGACACCATTATCTTTCGCTTTTGCATACCTGCTTTTCATTTTCATTTTCACGACTACAAGCGTGAAAACCCACAGTTGGAATTCATGTTGATTGCATTAAAATGATCTTTTGGATTGTTATGTAACTATTTGTTTATGTGGTCATAATTCTTTGAATTCGAACACACCACTGGTCACACATTTATCAAAAACACCCAATATCTATGCATTTGACTATTGTTAATATGGTGTCAATTTACATAAACTTCGACGCAATGGTTTGATTGAACACATTAATTTTTGGGTCGAATCATGGTTATGTCATAATTCATTTGACGTGTTGTTTAAAATTCCTTTTGATATGTACTATTGTGATTTGAATGTAACATTTTACCAATGCACCGTCGATTGTACAACCCGACATAATATTTTCGCATGGTCCCAATTTACTCTACCACCCTCTCACGCATAAGCATTAACGCTCTGTCTTGCATTTCGGGTTGCCTTTGCTTGTTTTGGGGAAGCTGCGGGAAAAATGGTTCTATGTCTACCCTGTCAAACCCTATCGCCGATTACCCTGTTGATTTTGTGCTATTAGCTATGGCTCTTGTAGTGCGAATCGAGCCCAACGGTGCCCAAACTTTGATGTTGTATGATAACACCTGAGAAGACCTAGAAAGGAATGGTTGGTTGGTTTTTATTGAGAAGTTCGAGGCTTTCAACCTCGCAATCACTCAACATTTTTCACTTACATTCGATGGGTGCAGAGCCCAAATTGGGGATATCCAGCTCGAAGTAAACGAAGATTTCCTTAGCTCAACCACTGGTCTGTCGACCGAGGGACAAAGATGGTTTAAAAATTCGAAGGTTGACGAAGTATCATGGCCACTGCTGTTTACCTCAAGGAAAATCAACAGTTGCGATAAAGGTATGCCAGTTACAGCTCTTAAGTCTAGGTGGCATGATTTGTTGGCTATTATCAAGCAGTTCATTACATGCGAGGGTAGATACGGTTTAGTTTTCCTATACCACCTCTGGCTGCTCATGAGTTTCATAGATTTTCCCTTAAATATGCCACATTTCCTCCTTCGGAGTTTATGTAAAATGGCTAAACATTTCAAGAGGGAGAAAGCCTACTCCAGCCTCTTCCACCACTGTTTAATTAAAATTATTGTGATTCACCAGTTGAAGGTGAATGGTGATTTTTGGGATGCTTTCTTGTTGAGAAATGGATTTGCCAGTCCTGAAATAGGACAAGTTGACAAAACCGTGGTCAAAGAAACCCTTCTCGGGCATGTCATTCCCCCTCCTACACTCTTGTCCTCTGTTGAACCCTCAACCTACCCGAACAATGCTCAACCCGAAACCTTGCCTGACTCATGTCTAAAAGACAGTGGTAAGCTTGTTAAGAGGTTTGCAAGGAAAAAAGGTAAGGTTAACAACGATATCAATTGCAAAGGTAAAAGGGTCACGCGCTGAATATCAAGGTGTTCTTGTAACAAACCAAAAGAAAACACAGACCAACAACCAATTCTGTTGAGTGAAGATTCGGATTCCGAAATCGAAAGGTTTCTGACCGAGGAGTATCCATACTCACACGGCCTTTGTTCAGTCAAGCCCTATGACTATGTGACGAACTTCCCACCATGTCTTAAAGACGACCCTAACTACCCTGGAATCAAACTCGACAAAGGAACTGCTAGTCAATTAAGAAGCTCCTCACCTGTAATTACATGGCCCGATCAACCACAGTGCAATGAATGCAATTTGTGGCTCGACCGATATTATATAGACGTCCCTTTGCTCCAATCTCGAATCAAGTCCTTGGAGGACTGAGTAAATGTGTTAACCAAAGAAAATGACAGACTGCAAGCTAATGATAAAAGGCAGAAGACCACAGGCTCTATCGTTTTCAAAAATGTGGAGGCGGCCACTGCCATTGTCAATTCAAAAATAGCTTGATCAAATCGAATCCCTGAAACTGAGGTATGGTGTTTCAAAAGTGATTTTAAAATAATTTTGTTTGTGTTGAATTACCATATAGGATTTGGTGACTCAAATCGCATACATTTTTGTTTTGATTGAATGAATAAACACAATTCTGTTTATAATAATAACTAGCTACATAATCGTGAGATTCTGTAGCTAGTTATGAAAATTTAAATTTTTTTGATTTTACAACTAAAATACAATCTGAAAATCATGTATTCTTGTGCATTGACAGGTACACACAAATTTTAAAGGAGATTGGATTGACTGTGGCATATTTGAACATGCTTTTTCTTTACATAGTTTTGGATTAGGCTATTAGTCTTAGATAGAAATAGGAATTTGGGAGATTGTATTCCCATAATTTTTGCAACAGTTTTGATAATTTCCACAAGGAATGTTTTGATCCTATGGCCTTTATATATGTATTATTTTTGTAAACAAAGACCATCGTTTCTTGGGAGCAGAGACTATGGATTGGTGATTATTCAGACTCGAATGAAAGTGGATGTTTTGTACGGCTTTAGCTTCAATATATCGTACTTTTGTTCAAGTTTTTTGTTCATTTCAATTTGTAATCAAATTTTTGACTACTTTAGATATCATAATTTGTTACAGGTTTATGTGATGGGTTTTAAATAGTGTCCATATTTGATGTCTCTCATTTTATATACAACAATAAATCTTTTACATTTGATGATAAGAAGGTTGACCTTCTTTGTTCAATGAACAGTTATATACAAATTGTCATACTCAGATTTATCTTAATATGATCATTTGTCAAATGATAAATTGTTGTCGCTACATATCTTACTTGTTCTATCATTAGCACTCAAAGCACATTGCTTCGTGTTTACATGAAGTACTGGGAAACCTGGTGCGGGTTGGCCTCATCAAAACATCGAACGTAGATGCTATGTACAGGACGAATAGGAGATGATATTTCAGGTCAATTTACTAGTTCATTTTAATAGTTTAATCAATATAAGAATTCTCTGTAGTTTAGATTTACAATACAGATTGTTATTTTTATTGCTTAGCTAGATAGCTGCTATCGCATTTTCTGTGTATAAAAGTTAAAAAAAAAATCAAAAAACAAATCAGCTTCACTGTCATAAGTCAATTCATATATGATTTTGCAGATTTTGATTAAAATTTGCATTTTGTGAATACTTTACATATAATAGAGATTTAAATATATTGATACATTGTATATGTAAATAAGTAGGATTACTATTTTATAAATATTAATTAGCGAACTGTGACTATATATGAGACTTGCATATAGATTACAACAGCTATTTTTCACTTAGTTAGCTTCTTTAGTTTAATTTTTTCATTTTCCTAGGACTTAGATCAGCCAACGGAGCCGTTAAACCCGTCAAGGTGAATCAATCCAAACGGATTGGGTTAAGTAGACAACCCCGGACCGAATTCACTTCTCCAGTTGACGAGCAGTCAATTTCGCCCGTCAACAAAGCCTGATTACTGGACATAAAGAAATATTTCTAGATTTATAATTACTCTAGTAACATGAAAGTAAGAATGGTCATCTATAACTTGAAAGGTAAAGCTAGTATATGGTGGCGGTATTTGAAGTTAGCCAAAGGTCTAAAGGAAAAGAAAATGGAATGGACAGACTTTAAGAAATATTTTAAGAAATAATATTTGTCTGAAATTTATTATGAGAGAAAAACCAAAGATTTCTATGAATTGAAGTTAGGATTGATGTTTATGGAAGATCTGATTACCAAATTTCTGAAACTATGGATGTTTGTGCCTTATATCAAGAATGAAAAGGTGAATTCTCATATGTTTTTAAGGTTCTCACCTTAGTCATATAAAGACATAATAGAGTTTGATAATCCAAAAACCTTGAACGAAGTACTATGAAAGCCAAGAATATTCTATGAACAATACAAGAAACGATATGAAAATCCAAAGGAATGGAGAGAAAAGAAACAAGAGAAACTCAATCAAAGGAAAAATGGTTTCAAGCCATGACCATTTCATAATATGTCCAAAAGAAATCAAGAAAATAACTTCTCCATGAACTCATCATAGGCACAAGGAAATAAATCAGTTAATTTGGGATTTAAGAAAACAATTGATAATGCTAGATAACCATTGAAATCTTGGGGATGTGGTGAACCACATTTATTGATGAATTGTCCATACAAAAATTATACAAACAAAACCATTCACACCATATAAGAATATTCAATAGTTGGAGATATTGACAAAAGTTTCCATAGAATCAATGCTGCTCTGGATGGTAGACAAGAAGATCACCAATCTACCATTGTGGAAATTGAAAGTAAAGTTCATAATAGAAAAAATTATATTTTAATAGACCCTCGAGCTAGTTTAAGTTATGTTACCCCATATTTGTTAGACTCAATAAAGATGCAAAAGATAAAACATATTAAATCTTGGTTAGTACAATTGGCAACATGCACAAAGAGAAAAGTAATTGAATTCATTCTTGATTGTAAGTTTGATATAAATGGTCAGGATACAAAGGTAAATTTAAATATATTACCTTTAGTATCGTATGACATACTTATAGGTATGGAATTCTTAGAGAAGCATAAATTTGTACTAAATTGTTATGAAAAAACATTTATTTACAAAGATTAAAGTTGAATATCAAGAACAAGGCAAGGAATTAGTAAACTAGTTTCTGTAAGACAAATATCAACAATGCAATTTAAGAAGTGCATTAGTAAAGGATGAAAACTATATGTTATCAAAGTAAAAAATATGCTAGATAAAGAAAGAAAACCGAGGTTAGAATAATTTATTGTCCTTCAAATATTTTAGGATGTATTAGCAGAAGAAATACCCGAATTTCCTCCTATAAGAGAAATAGACTTCTCTATTGATCTACACCATTATCAAAGGAACCTTACAGAATGAGTATCCCTGAGTTGAGAGAATTAAAAATTCAATTATAGGAATTATTAGATAAAGGATGCATCAGACCAAGTATTTCTCCATGGGGATCA
>JASDQU010100828.1:579525-590749 GCA_032191745.1 Picea mariana | reverse complement strand
ATGTTTGAGTGATCTGATAAACTAAGAGAATATTTAGTTTTAATCTTTGGAACATGTAAAACATTCTCAAAACTGCCATTAGGGAGTTCCACTCTTCCCTCTCCTGCTACTGCTACTAGAGTATCATCCCCCATGAGAATAGGGGGTCTTGAGCATGAAATCAAAGAAGAAAATACTTCCTCTTTGGATGCCATATGATGTGATGCGTTAGAATATATAATACATGAATCAAATGAGAAATTAATTGCAACAAGAGCATGATCATTAGCTTCCATGGATACATGGTCTTATTATTTCTTCTTTGTGGCTCCTTCAGGAATGAATTTTCCAAGGTTGTTCTTTGAAGTACCTATTCCATAAGATCGATTTTATTCTTCATGCATGTGGATTCTTCATGATTTGGTTTATTTCAATAAGTGAATTGTGTTCCCTTCTTCTTCTTTTCTTTGGAATTTGAAGAGTCTTTGGAAAGCTGGAGAATCCTTGAAGGGTTTGGAATATCCCTCCTTTTCTTTCTGTTTGTAATATTTATTGGATGACCCTTTTCCATCTTTTATGGTGAGTGCATGTGCTTTGGGTTCCTTAATCAGACCCATATGAATGATTTTTTTCTGCTCATGTGTGAGAGAATTAATGAACTGCTCCATGGTAGGAATTTTCCACTTTGATCCCAAAACATATCTACTAGAATGGAAAGTGGAGACATAGACAACATATTATGGTCCTAGCTTAGCCAATATTGTTAGAATAAGTTGGTCCTGTTGTTTATACTTGTCCACACCAAAATATTCTAAGCTCAATATCAAATATTCAAACTTGGTAAAGAAATCTTGTATATTATCAAAAATTTTAGGATCTAAGGTATTCAACTCTACCTCAAAAATATGACCTCTCATCTCATTCTTCTTTCCAAAGAGACCTTCCAAGGTGGTCCAAATATCGTTTGAAGACTTGCATTCAGTAATATGAAACCATAAATCAGTTGAAATTAATTCAAGAAGAAGTAGTGTGGCCTCATCCTTATGGTTCGCCCATATAGTCTTTTCAATCGCTAATGTAGGTTATATTTCTGTCTCCATCATCAAATTGTACAATATTTTACTTTTGAGTTGAAATTCGATCTTTGATTTTCCATTCAAAATAATTGTACGGTGTAATAATCATCACCAAATTTGACGAAACAATTGGTGTCGTATCCATCCCTCGTATTTTCAATGGTCACCATGCATTTCCCAGATTTGATGGCACTCATTCACTTCGGGACTCCGGGGTTTCGACCTTTGGGTGAAAATTACATGTTTCAAAATTCTTTTCGCTGGAGTGGTCAGTGTTGGAGTTGACCACCTTATTTATTTTAGTGTGATATGATGGTTCAACATTTTCATTCTAGATTGACGATCAACACTTAATTCTATATCAAATCTTGATCTAATGGTTGAGAACTCATTTGAATCTCCTTCCTCATTGACGGTTGGTGTTATTTCGTGACTTCAGAATTTCGTGGATTCTTCCTTGTCTCTAGTAGTCACTGAAGTTCTGAAGTTCTTTATCCGCTACTTTTTCCAATGGTCCATACTGTTATTGCTTCAGATATGACGGTTGAGATTTAATCCTTCCTAACCTCTGACTTCACCTCGATCTAATGATCCTAGATTTTCCCGAACTAAGAATGAACGACTCATGTAACTCGATCCTTTACACTATTATTTCTTTACTCATAGAACTTTGTTTCAGATTCACTTAAATTTTCTAAATCCTCCTGAGCTTTGTATCAGTGCGCTCATTTATGCACTGTCTGTACATGATCACAATACTCTATTTTTCCTAATTTGTTTCCCTCGAACTTAACATTGCATGCTTTGATTATGTGTGTGTATTCTTTATATAATCTCCTTGCTATCTCTACTGATTTTTAGGAACATAGAATCACTTTTGATCCTATCATGATCAACAAGGATCATAAATTTCTTCTGCCCCAAGACAATCTTCATTTTTCTCTATTTACTGTACATGTTTGACTCATGTTTCCATCAATGACAACACATAATCAGTAATGCCAACAAAATGAGCCTCAAGTACTAAGCATAGCCTAAAAGTTGTAACAATTGGCTCAAGGACCTGTGAATACATGTAAACTTAGTTATGATCCACYTGTGTAAGTGACCTATGGATCATGGTGGTCCCCATGGGGAACATAATATATAAGGTTGTAAAAACTGGCTCGAGGACTTGTGAATACATGTAAAATTAGTTATGATCCACTTATATAAGTGACCTATGGGTCATGGTTGTCCCCATGGGGAACATATTATATAAGGTTGTAAGTAGAGAGATAGAAAAGGAGAAGCTTGTTCGATATTCCTCGGGAGGAATATTCGTAGAGGAGAAATTTGTAGAATATGTATTACAATTTGCCCAGTTTTGTAATGGATATTGTATATGTGATGTTTTTCATGTAAAGATCCTTCTATATTTATGAGAAATTAATAGAAGATCAATAATGTTTTTCACTCATACTTGTCTTATACGCGATGCTTGTTGTGATCTTTAGTGATTATCCACAATCTTTTAGTGATCTTTAATTCATCTACCTACAAGAAATATTTATATTTCAGGTTTTTTTTATGAGAGAAAAATCATTGTATTGATATTTCTAGTGGAAATGACATACACATTCCCGAGATCCCTTATACTCTTAATGTTAGCAACCATTTCCTTTATAGACTGCCTCTATCATATAAGACTATAGCCTATGCATATGACTTTGACTCTTACAATCATCCTTATACAAGTCACTCTTTAAACAAATAGTTCCACAATTTCATATTGATGCTGAGACAAAAGCATGAGACAAACTCTTTGTAACTTTACACAAAAAAAATTAAAACAAGACCAAAAATACATTCATAAAATAAGATGTAAGAGTATCAAATCTATAGGAGTATGGTCCTTAATATCATGAACAAGAAAAAAAAATTCCTCCCAAATGAGTGCTTCCTTTGATGAATGATCATCTTTGTGGTTTAATTCTCGGTAGACATGAGCAAAGGACACCTCTTCAAAAAATATTTTATTTTCCATAATTCTATTGAAAATAGGCCCCAAATCCAAGTGAGAAATGTTACTTTTACCATTTTCCTAGTCCATCAGAATTTTGGAGTCACCAAAGACCTATAACCTCTTAACCTACATGTCCACTGAAACCTTAGTTAAGATCCAAATGGCATAGAATTATGCTCTATTGTTTGTGCCCAAACCTACTCAATGTTGTATTATACCTTAGATTTGAGTTTTGCAAGTTTTTGGGGATGTCGTTTATCATAGTAGACATGGTAATATTGTTTATTTTACAATTGCAAGTTTAAAAAGGGTGGCTATGCAAAAGAGGAAAAGTTTTCCTTGTAATTTGAAAGGCATAAACTTTACTAAGTGACTAAATGAAAATGAACACCCAAGCTTCCCTGTAGCTCCAAAAGTTGTTTTATAAGTTTTAAGATGGAGTTACATAAATGGAAAATTTACCTATGAATCTAAAGTTAAATTAAAGAACATCAGAGGTTGCTTTCATGCACCTAGAATTGGGATTTCATGTAAATTTGAAGGAAAAATTGCCTCAGCCTCAAATGCATGCCCTAGTGTCAAATTTGAGCCAAATTTGGTGGTTCATCTTGCATAAGTTGTAGATTGTGATTTCACACCTACCTATAAACTTGTATTTTCATTTTGAGACATAAACCTACCTGGTGTGCATAAAGGCTAAAAATTGCATTGTAAAACCAAAGTGCCAAATTGTTAAAGTTGGCTATATTAAATTGCATGCCCAAAGTTGGCTAAGAATCACCAATTTAGGATTTAAGTTGTAAATTGATCATTTCAATATGTATAACCTCTTTGTACAATTAGTAGTGCATTTACACTCCAAAAAGGATGATTTATATGCACAAATTTTCATGGCATTTTGATGAATCAGAGGATGGTGGGTTAGGAGATAAACAAGGGCTAGTTTTGTATTAAGAGTCATAAAAGACTATTATGTGCAAAAATAGGAAACAAATGCATATTAAAACCCTCGAAATATAAAAATTGTTTGTAAAAAGTAACCCAATGTTGTATTGTACCTTAGATTTGAGTTGTGCGAGTTGTTGGGGATGTGGTTTATCATAGTAGACCTGGTCATGTTGTTTATTTTCGAATTGCAAATTTAAAAATGGTGGTTGTGCAAAAGAGACAAAGTTTTCCTTGTAATTTGCAAGGTGTAAATTTTACTAAGTGACTAAATGAAAATGCACGCTCAAGCTTCCCTTTATCTCCAAAAGTTGTTTTATAAGTTTTAACATGGAGTTACATAAATGAAAAATTTACCTATGCATCTAAAGTTCAATTGAAGAAAAGGAGAGGTTTCTTTCATGCACCTAGAATTGGGATTTCATATAAATTTGAAGGGAAAACTGCTTCAGCGTCAAATGCATGCCCTAGTCTCAAATTTAAACCAACTTTGGTGGTTCATCTTTCATAAGTTGTACTTTGTGATTTCACACATGTCTATAAACTTATATTGACATTTTGAGACATAAACCTGCATGGTTGCATAAAGGATAAAAATTACATTGTAAAACAAAAATGCCAAATTGTTAAAATTGGCTATATTAAATTGCAYGCCCATAGTTGGATAATGATCAACAATTTAGGATTTAAGCTATAAATTGATCATTCCAATATGTATAACTTGTTTGTACAATTAGTAGTTCCTTTACATCCCAAAAATGATGATTTCTATGCACAAATATTCATGATATTTTGATGAATTAAAGGATGGTTGGTTAGGAGATAAACCAAAGTCAGTTTTTCATTAAGAGTCATAAAATACTCTTATGTGCAAAAATAGGGAAGAGATGCATAGTAAAACCCTGGAAATGCAAAAATTGTTTGTAAAAAGTAACCCAATGTTGTATTATACCTTAGATTTGAGTTTTGGCAGTGGTTGGGGATGTGGTTTATCATAGTAAACCTATCCATGTTGTTTATTTTGCAATTGCAATTTTAAAAAGGGTGGTTGTGCAAAAGAGGCAAAGTTTTCATTGTAATTTGTAAGGTGTAACTTTACTAAGTGACTAAATGAAAACGCACACCCAAGCTTCCCTATAGCTCCAAAATTCGTCTTATAAATTTTAAGATGGAGTTACATAAATGATAAATTTACCTATGCATCTAAAGTTCAATTGAAGAACAAGCGAGATTTCTTTCATGCACCTTGAATTGGGATTTCATGTAAATTTGAAGGGAAAACTTCCTCAGCCTCAAATGCACGCCCTAGTCTCAAATTTGAGCCAAATTTTGTGGTTCATCTTGCATACGTTGTAGTTTGTGATTTAACACATGTCTATAAACTTATATTGACATTTTGAGACATAAGCCTACTTGGTGTGCATAAATGCTAAGAATTGCATTGTAAAACCAAAGGGCCAAATTTTTAAAGTTGGCTATATTAAACTGCATGCCCAATGTTGGTTGAGGATCAATAATTTAGGATTTAAGTTGTAAATTTATCATTCCAATATGTATAGCCCATTTGTACAATTAGTTGTACATTTACACTCCAAAAAGGATGATTCCTATGCACAAAGATTCATGGAATTTTGATGAATCAAAGGATGGTGGGTTAGGATACAAACCAATGTTAGTTTTGCATTGGGAAAAATCATGAAGGTGCATAACACTTTTGTGAGAATTGGATCTCCAAAACTCATAGAGACCTTTTTTTGACCGAACTAATACTTGTTTCGGTCGAAAGTCCTATTTGTTCGGCCGAAATATGTTTTTGTTGAACCTTTGAACGTCAAATCGAATGGTACCATGACGAAGCCCTCGATTTTCATGTACAATTTTAGCTAGACAATTTTTTTTCATCCAGTAACAACTTTTCGGCCGACAAAATCTTTCGAACGAAAGAACCTTTCGGTTGAAAGCACATTTCGGTTGAAAGAACCTTTCGGCCAAAAAAAGGTTTATATATTACCGGCACATCGCGCTTGTCATAGTTTTCTCGAATTGTTGGCTAGGTGATACCGTTTGGTGTTGGTGATAGTGCTAGGTGATAGTGTTTGGTGTTGGTGATAGCTCTAGGTGATAGTGTTTGGTGTTGGCGATAGTGTTGCACGTCGTTGCTGTGGGCGGGCGGACATTGGTGCTACGGGCATTCGATCCAGGTACATTTAGATTAGTAAATTTAAATTGTTAGTCTAAAATTGTTAGTTAAAATTTAGATTTTAAATTTATGTTTAGATTGTTGACAGTGCCGAATATGGACAGGGCCATAGAAATTGAAATATTTGTAAGATTGTTGTTAACACCTCTATTTAGAACCTTAGGCTCCCCATGGTTAATAATCTTGGGTCCCATTTATGGTTTGATGGGAATGATAGTAATGGTGATTTAACTTTTATGATGGTTTTCTTTTACTTTTATAGAATTGATGATTATATTTAATGAGCATTAAATGATTTAAACACTATATGAAAGAATTTTGTATTCAATTTTCAATTAAGAATTGAAAAGACAATAGTACTTATTCTATTGAAAACCTTAGATAAGGTAGATGAATATTTAGGTAAGGTATGTTACAATGAATTAATTCATTACCAAGGATAATAAAATTTTATAATTTTAGAGTGATCGATTAGTGCAGACAAAGGTGAGCTATCATAATTAATTAAGTGCCTTTTTTTTTAATAGTTGTGATACTACATGTTACATTATGAATCTCAATAAAGGTGTGTCTATTGAAGCCTAAAGGTTTGCGTAATAGTGTTAGTTAATAATGTGAGACATGTGGACATGGATGAATATGATGTGTTATATTCTTTGCATGTGTGTGTGTGGGTGTGTCAGATTCGATAATTGCATCTCACAATCCCAACTTCCTTCGCCATTTGTGTTGTGTGCTTCAAGCCCTTTCCTAGGGGGGTCCCAGGGGGGGGCCAAGTTCCCCCCCTAGTTACATGCAACATTCGGCTCTAGGTGTTATCCCAAAGCTGACAGGGTTCAGGGCAACATCTTGAAATTTGTTTTTTGGGTGGTTTTTGGTATTTTAGCGGATTTTGCTATTTTTAGCGGTTTTCTAAATTAATCCTGGATTAAGGGATTAGGCTTTTGGTAGCTATGAAATACCTAAAACATTGTATATATTGTATGGTGAATGGTAAAATTAACACAATGAAGAGTTGAAAGGTACGACACCAAGAAAGGTTGGTTTTCTCCCGATTAAGGGTTTCCAGCGTAAATCTCTATGTACTATGTGTATGAGCCATTGATTAATTTATGTTTTTCTTAAGAATCTGTATGAATTTATTTACTTCACAGGTTTAAAACTTACATGTGGTATCAAAGCTCATTTTTGGCTTCTGGGGAACGCCTTTGTTGCTAAGGGTTTGGCTCTGTCTTGATAGATCAAGTTTATCTTGGATCTGTGATAAATCTGGGTTTAGTGGGAGATTTTACAGTGGTAATTTGAGTGTAGAAAGAGGAATGACGAGCTCTTCTAGAATCGAGATAGAGAAGTTCAACAATAAAAACTTTGAGCTATGGAAGCTCAAGATGGAGGACCTTCTTGTAGACAAAGAATAATGGATCGTTGTGGATTCAGGTACATAGCCTACTGGTATGCAGTCTACTGGCACACATTCTACTATTACACAACCTACTAGTACACAAACTACTAGTACACCACCTACTAGTATGTCGAAGGAAGATTAGGAGAAGTTGGACAGAAGAGCAAGGAGCAATATTCGACTCTGCCTGGAAAATTCGGTGTTGTTGAATGTCTCGAGAGAATCTATGGCCAAGTAACTATGGGATAAGCTAGGGAATTTGTATCAATCAAAGTCCCTGGTAAATAAGTTGTTTCTTTGAAATAAGTTGTATCATCTTAGGATGGAAGATCAAGATTATGTGACAGAACATCTAAATGCCTTTAATACTCTAGTAATTCAACTGGTATATGTTAATGTTACGATTGCAAAAGAAGATAAGTGTATTACTTTGTTATGTTCTTTTCCAGACTCTTGGGATAATATAGTTGTAGCAATTGGTAGTATCACTCAATCTACATTGAATTATGAGGATGTAGTTCCATCCTTGTGATCTGAAGAGATGAGGCAGAAAATCATGGATAGTCAGAGCACATATGCTTTATTTGTAAGAGGTCGTACCTAAGACAGGAATCCTGGTAAGTCTTCGGGGGGGGAGATCTAAATCTACAGGTAGATCTAAGTCTCTAGGAAAATCTTTGAGGAAATGTTGGAAGTGTGGTAAAACAGGGCATTAAAAGAAATATTGCAAGTCTAAGAAGGTTGATAAACCAAAGGGATTTGATAATATCTCTTCCACAGAGGAGTAAAACTCCACTAAAGGAGGTGATGTTTACTTGGAATCTACAAGTACACATGTAGACTGTGGTTTATGGTTAATCAACTTAGGTGTGTCATATCATATGACTCCTCATAGGGAGTGGTTTTGTGAATATGAAAAATATGATGGTGGTGATGTATTCCTAGGAGATCACTAGAAAACCAAAATCATGGTACGTGGAGGGGTTAAGTTGTTGCTAAAATATGGAAGGATTAGAACTCTCCCTGGGGTTCTACACATTCCAAAACTAGCAAGGAGCCTAATATATGTAAGAAATTTGGATGATGCAGGAGTGGATACTGTATTGGGAAAGGGAACTTGCAAGATGGTACTAGGAGCAATGGTTTTGATGAGGGAAGTTCGGTGTGGAAATATGTACAAGTTTTTGGGAAGAACTTATACTAATGGGTGTAATAGTTCTATTGTCCCTGAGCATCAAAATAAATAAGACAAGACCAATACCATCCCTGGAATGAAGACCGTGTTGTGGCATCAAAGACTAGGGCATATTGGAGAAAAGGGCCTTTGAACACTATATGGTAAATATATGGTTGAAGGAATGTCTAATTGCACTCTGGATTTTGATTTCTATGAACATTGCATATATGGTAAACATAATCGAGTAAGATTCCCATCTGGTGCTACAAGAGAAAAGGGAGTCTTAGAGTTGATACATAGTGATGTGTTTGGACCTGTGCATGTTCCATCACTAGGNGGGGGGGGGAGATCTAAATCTACAGGTAGATCTAAGTCTCTAGGAAAATCTTTGAGGAAATGTTGGAAGTGTGGTAAAACAGGGCATTAAAAGAAATATTGCAAGTCTAAGAAGGTTGATAAACCAAAGGGATTTGATAATATCTCTTCCACAGAGGAGTAAACCTCCACTAAAGGAGGTGATGTTTACTTGGAATCTACAAGTACACATGTAGACTATGGTTTATGGTTAATCAACTTAGGTGCGTCATATCATATGAATCCTCATAGGGAGTGGTTTTGTGAATATGAAAAATATGATGGTGGTGATGTATTCCTAGGAGATCACTAGAAAACCAAAATCATGGGACGTGGAGGGGTTAAGTTGTTGCTAAAATATGGAAGGATTAGAACTCTCCCTGGGGTTCTACACATTCCAAAACTAGCAAGGAGCCTAATATATGTAAGCAAGTTGGATGATGCAGGAGTGGATACTGTATTGGGAAAGGGAACTTGCAAGATGGTACTAGGAGCAATGGTTTTGATGAGGGGAGTTCAGTGTGGAAATATGTACAAGTTTTTGGGAAGAACTTATACTAATGGGTGTAATAGTTCTATTGTCCCTGAGCATCAAAATAAATAAGACAAGACCAATACCGTCCCTGGAATGAAGACCGTGTTGTGGCATGAAAGACTAGGGCATATTGGAGAAAAGGGCCTTTGAACACTATATGGTAAAGATATGGTTGAAGGAATGTCTAATTGCACTCTGGATTTTGATTTCTATGAACATTGCATATATGGTAAACATAATCGAGTAAGATTCCCATCTGGTGCTACAAGAGAAAAGGGAGTCTTAGAGTTGATACATAGTGATGTGTTTGGACCTGTGCCTGTTCCATCACTAGGTAAATCTATGTATTATGTTTCATTCATAGATAATTTATCAAGTAACACATGGATTTATTTTCTTAGAAAGAAATATGAGGTATTTGATAAATTTAAAGAGTTTAAGGCTCTGGTAGAAAATTAGACAGAGAAGAAAATAAATGTATTGAGGAAATATAATGGTGGAAAATTCTACATAAATGAATTCAAATAATTCTTTAAGAAGTGTGGTATAGCAAGGCAGAAAACTACTCCATACACACCTCAGCAGAATGGAGTTGTAGAAAGGATGAACATGACACTAATGAAAAAATCAAGGAGCATGCTTAGTGGTGACAAGTTAGGATAGGAATTATGGGCACAAGCAGTGGGTACATCATGTTACTTGGTCAAACGATCACCCTCATCAGCGTTGGATGATAAAAATTCACACGAGGTATGGACTGGTAATAAACCCTCTCTTGAACATATTAGAGTGTTTGGTTGTGATGCTTATGTACATGTTCCAAGGGAAAACAAGAGTAAGATGGATAATAAAGATGAAAAGTGTATCTTTATGGGTTATATAGATGGTGTGTTAGGTTATAATCTTTAGAACCCATAAACTAAGAAGACTATTTACAGTCAGGATGATGTTTTTAGAGAGGTAAAAGATGCTTCCAAAAATGAATTCCTACAAAGGCAAGAAGAAACTTAGAAAATAGAGTTTGAGTTGGATGATGCAAAATATGAATCATCTAAAGAAGATGAAGCAGAAGAAGAAGAACCTCATACCCCAGTATTGAGGAGATCAGTGAGGGAAAGAAGGAAACTAGAGAGGTGTAGTCCACCTGATTTTCATTCTAATTTTTCTTTATCTATTACTGATGATGATCCCATAACTATCAGGGACACAGTGAATTCAAAGGATAGTAAACTTCAGAACAAGGCCATGGTTGAAGAAATGGACGCCTTGGATAAGAATGAGGCATGGGATATAGTTGAGTTTCCAGATGGAAGAAAATATGTTGGTAGAAAATGGTTGTTTAAGAAGAAGTTTAATGAAGAAGGAAACGTGGAGAAATACAAAGCTCGGTTAGTAGAAAAAGGTTATTCCCGGGTATAGGGAATTGACTTTGGTGAGATTTTTTCTCCTGTTGCCAAGTTAACTTCTATTAGATTTATTTTATCTATTGCTGCTTCTTTTGATCGTGAAGTGGAACAAATGGATGTGAAGAAAACATTCCTACATGGGGAT
>JASDQU010100828.1:557859-572029 GCA_032191745.1 Picea mariana | reverse complement strand
TCGTAATTATCCTTTGTATATAATACTAACCGAAAGAGAAAACAAAAAAAAACTATAACTCTTGTTGGCATGAAGAAAATAATTCGAAGGGAATGTATTGATTGAATAGGTCAATTTGTTACAAGTAATCCATGAGATATTTCCTTGGAGCTTGAAAGAATATTATAGAAAATGTTGTAATACTAAGAATCCTTTAAATAACAAACTTATGATATGAATAAAAATGATAATGAGCATATATACCAATATATGTCTATCAATCTTGTAGAAAGGTCATCAAACAATTATAAAATCCTTTGGCGGTGATTATCTTAGTCATTAGAAAGATCTCGAATCTGGACTACCATTAATCAATGGTAAGGTAAGTATAAGTTATAAGCCTGGGCCTTACCAGGCTCTTTCATTCAAAAATTTAGTCAACCATCAAATCAATAGAAGTTTCTAAAGAACCAGACTCATATTGTTTAATAAATTGAGCGTTAAGATCTTAGCCATAATTTTTTTTTTGAGTGATTGTGGGGTGCATTACAACAACATTGCATAGGGTTATAAAGAAAGTCTAGAAATTTATGAGTCGGAGCGAGACTTCTCTTGACCRAAAAGTATTCTTGGATACTTATGTGTTGGATAAACCGAGAACTCCAGAGACTGATAAAAGACCAAAGGAAATGTAGTAATGTTTTAGATGTTATTTGTAATATCTTCGAGTATTAAACATTTTATTGAATAATTTCTATTTATGGAAATTCATACTTGATTTTATTAAGACATTTAAGTGTTATTGTTTAAATTATTGTGCAAGATTTTGACTTGCAATTATCCTCTTTTGATGGACATATGTAAGAGACAAATGTTTTTTTTTTTAATAAATGTTGGAAACATATGGAACAACTAGGTTAAAAATAGTTGACTATGACTCCATGATTGGGGAACATGTTGGAGTTAACTCAGATATGGATTTGAGATTGGGGAACATGTTGGAGTTAACTCAGATATAGATTTGACAAGTGTCAGAAGTGTGGAGTTATGTCACTCGAAGCCCCTAAAAATAAAGTATTTCTAAGTTGTGAATTTCCAAGGATGGAAATGAATTCAAGAAAAGACTTAGGAAAAATAAATAGGGATATATACAACATGTGTGGAGGCAGGACAATGCTTAGTATGTTGGGGAAAAGAAGGATTATTTGATGTGTGAGCACAGAGGGTGTTAGGGAAATAATTCTGAACTTTATAGAGGTACATTGGCTAAGGAGTTGAGCTTAGTTCGCTCGAGGAAAAAATTTAAGGGTTAAATTTCACCCATGGGATAATTTTCCATGACTTTTTCCAAAAAACCTTTTTGCCATTCTAAAAATTATTAGCCCAAATTCTATAGGACAAAATTATTTTACCTCAAAAATCGCCAAAATCTTATAAAAACTATATAAAATCCTTAGAAATTTGAATATTTTGACAAAAATATCTCCAAACATTTATAGTTGACATATAAAGGACCAGTAAGATTCACCATGGTTTCTACATTTCAAAAAAAAATTCAATCCTTAAAATTATCCACGTGGTTGTTCCATTTGTTTCTGATTTGTTTGGTACATATATGTATACTCTGACTTATTAGTGGATATATTCAGTATACTAACTTATTGTTCGATTGCAAGATTATTGATTATGTGAAGTTTTCCTATATAGATTAAAAAAATATTTATGCATTCTATACAATGTTATCCTACAAACGTTAAAGTTCCACATTACAAAATAAAATATGGAAAAAATAGATAAAAGAAATTTTACAAAAGCAATATGCCAATATATGTAATTATCGTTACTAATGATAGGTCTAAAGTTCTTTCTCATAATACAATTGTTGTGTGTTAGAGAAAAACATAGGAATAATACTTGAAGTGAAATGAAAACCCTCTTCCAATGATAGATAAAGATATTGTTATTTCTTGTATTATATTAAAAAAACTTTAAATATTAAACATTTGAAATTACTTTTACAGGAAACATTCATAAAATCAGGTTGATAGACATACATCATACTAAACTTGTTATAAAAAATAGTCCATAAAATGGAACCTGAATACCTTTGTTTTCTATGTTTTCTATCTGAGATAAACATGTATGTATTATTTTGTATCCAATCTGACTTTTAATAGGTAAGACAAAGGATATTAGTATTAGAATATGTTGTAGGGTCAAACTAGAGAGAATAGCTAAAAACATTGTTGAACTTAACCTTTAACTTCCAAAGAATAAGCTGTTCTCAACAGTCCAATTAGTATGAATTTATTTCCTGTAGGTCAAATGTCCCTTTTGCAATGCTGCTGCCGAATTTATTATATTAAGGGCATTGAAAGGTTGGATTGCCATTTGTCTACACTGATTTCCATGTTTGTGTCGACCCCATGTATTTGCGATTTAAAATCCCGCTTAGGCCAACGAAGGCAATAGTGAAAGACGCCTCGATCAAACTAATGGTTTCCCTCTCATAACAAAAAGAGATTCATCATTAGAAATTAATAAGCATAAAATTATTAATGTGATGCAACAGAAGCATGGATATATATTAAGTCTATCGATTACCTCCAACATAAAATAAAAATAAATGCTTTGGTTCTAAATGTGGTTACGAACTAATCACACGATGGATATATATTGGAAGCCTCACGGATTTTGTTTAAACCCTGGCGTTTACATAGCTTGAAGTTTTACAACATGGGGATCCAATCCAAGTTTGTTTCGTATTGGAGTAAAAACATATTAATATGTAATGACCAAAATAACATATTTTTCAATGGACTTGACTATCGAATGGTAAAAGTTAGAAAACTCCCGAGTCTTGAATTTCCTTAAGTCATCAAGACAAGAATTATTTGGTTAGTTGAGGCGAAAATAATTTAGTTGTATATAATTTGATTTGGTTGTATACAAACTTTAGGATAAGTTGATAACTCTAGGTACTTTGTAAAAATAAAGTTAAGAAAAACTAACAAATAAATTGTTTATGGTTACAAATAAGACTCTTTTAATTTTTTGTATTCATGTTCGTACAGAATGGAGAAGAAGACAGACCTGAAGGAAATATTAATAAACAACCTCGTAGAAATACAAAACATCTTAGTGAAAGTAGCTCAAAAACATAGGTTTTGGAAACAATGAGAAATATAATAGTACATTTACAAACATTCAAGGCTCATAATGAGAAATTAAAGAAAGAACATGAAGATCAACAAGAAATAAATGACATGTTGTTATGGAATATAACAATGAAAAAGAGCTTAAAGAATGATGATATGGATGAGGAAGTCATTAAAAATTCTTGAAAAGATTCAAGAAAAGGAACTGAGAAAGAAAATATTTCTTCTAATGACATGCACATGACTGAAAACAGAGTGTCTACAATAAAGAAACGAAAAATAGATGGATCACTTAGATGAAGAGTTTAAGAAAATTAAACCTTTGACTTTTGATGGAGAGTCCAAAACTGGTGAAGAAGTGGAAGTGTAACATACCCAACCACCCATAGGCTGGGCACGCTAATTCAAGCTAGATTCTGAATTTCAGAATCTAATAAATGTTTAATTAAGTAAGAGGCATGAAATATTTACATGAAAAGTTCAATATTCATGCTACAACATAAAGAAATGAGAGATATGTCATGCACAACAATAACCAACAAACATGCATATTATAGATACAGATTTCATAGATAAATAAATACACAGCGGAATAAATACATAGGTAAATAAAACCATGATAGAGAGCACTTATCCTTCATGAAACGAATCATCAACTAACTACAAACCAAGGAAGTTCCACCCAACCATAGACATTGTTGTTCCAAGCCTCAACAACAATGTCACCCCCAATCTAGGGCTATGAATCCATAAGGACAATTATAGAGTGTCAGTTGGCTTCACAAACCAGTCAGCATTCAATCTCTCACAAGATTTTCAACACCCACATCAATCCAAATTACACAAACTCTCTTCTACCCAGTCTTCACAACCCAAGAGAATGGACCCCCTTCTCTACCACACAATCCCTCAGGATGTCTATTTCCTTCTAGGGCTCCAATGCATCTGGTCAACAATATCCATGATGGGACTCTTAGGATTCGCAACTGTGAGCAAAATTGAACACAAGCCAAAGAATCTCAAACATGCATGCATTAATTCATGGCTGGAATACACCAACAAAACCATGGCTCCTCTCCCACGATTCATTTTCCTTTCCCAAGAGAAAACACGAATGAGGAAGGATGAGTGGGTGAAAGAATGAGTGGAGAGAGAAAAAAATGAAAGGTGTGTACAATGAACAATGAGTGAGTGAGTGAAGAAGAACCAAACCCCACCACAGACCAAATATGGGTTTATGTATTTCTTGGAATTAAGGAACCACATGGCCTCCCCCCCAAGAATCTCATAAAATGGGTAATAAAATATAAAATAAATAATTAGTCTCTCAATCCCCCTCTCTTGTGGAATCATATCCCCCTATAACTCGTGTCCTTGTCCGTCTAGCAACCAGTGATGTATTTATTATTAATAATGATAAACACATTACATTTCCTAGACACACTGGATTCTTTTAATTGTTTGTTCACTCTTTCCTTTCATTAACAAAATACATTATTTAATACAACACTCAAAACCGGGGTAATACATTTCCCTCCCCCTTATTTTGGCACTATCCTAACTGCATATACAACAAAAAAAAAATCAAAATTTATTCAAAACTTTGTGGGTACTCTGCCCACATGGTATCTTCATGCTCCCAAGTAGCATCCTCAGGACCGTAGCATACCCACTGGACTTTTACAAGTTCTATGACTCGATTCTAGAGAATTTTGACTTTTCTGTACAATATTCGCATTGGTTGGCCCTGAAAGCCTTCCTCCATCTCTACCTGAATCAGATGCCAATCAATAACATGATTAGGATCATGTACATATTTTTTTAGCAAAGAGACATGAAAAACATTATGCACATTCATGGAAGCAGGCAATACAAGCATGTATGCAACTGGCCATATTTTATCCAATATCTTAAATGGACCACAGAATATGGATGCTAGCTTTGTACAAATACCCAACTTCAAAGAGCTCTTCTTGGGATTCACTTTTAAAATCACATGCTCCCCCACTTTAAACTCGCTAGCTGTCATGTTCTTATCTGCATAATTTTTTTGTCTATCTTGAGCTTCCTTTAAATTTTTCTTAATTCTAACCATTTGGTCTTCCATATCCTTGAGCAATTATGGCCCAAGTACCACTCTGTCTGCTAGTTTGTCCCAACTCACTGGAGTATTTCATTTCCTACAATGCAATGCCTAAAATGGGCTCATTTTCAATGAAGCTTGATACTCATTATTAAAGGCAAATGCAACCAAGTGCAAGTAATCTTCCCACTTAAATGGCTTGTCCATAACATACATTCTCAACATGTCTTCAATTACTTAGTTGACTCACTCTGTCTTCCCATCTGACTGTGGATGGTATGATATGCTAATATTCAAATTTGTACCAAATCCTTTAAACAATCCCCTCCAGAAATTTGAAGTAAACTTTTTATCTCTATCTCATACACTTACCTTAGGTATCCCATGCAACCTAGAAATCTCCCTCATGTAAATTTTAGCAATATTAGTTGATGTATGAGTCGTTTTTACATGAAAAAAATAAGCATCCTTTGTCAATTTGTCAACCATGACCATGATTGAATCATGTTGTCTTGTTGTCCTGAGAAATTTTGTTATAAAATCAATGGTTACCACTTCTCATTTATTCTATGGAATTGGTAATGGTTGTAACAAACCCATTGGGTGCCTATGCTCATCCTTCACTCTCTAACATTCCATATATCTAGAAATGTAATCAACAACATCTCTTTTCATTCTTGGCCAAAAGAATTGGCTTCCTACTGTTGCAATTGTTTTCTGGTAACCAATATGTCTGACATATGGAACATTATGCATTTCTTTTAATACCAAATTCTTAAGTTCTCTAAAACTAGGAACATAAATTCTATTTTTATGCATAAGTAATCCATCTTCCTTCATCTCATATTCTTTAATTTTTTGTTGTACATTTTCCTCTTGTAATCTTTCTTTTACCTACAGGTAATGTTGATCTGTAACAACAACATCTAAAATTATGCTCTTTAAATCTGACTGATGCATACTAACAGTTGTAGCATGCATGAGATGTACTCTTCTACTAATTTCATCAACAAAATTATTTTCTTTTCCTTTGATATGCTTGACGTCAAAATCATATTCACTTAAAAATTCCAGCCATCTCGTTTTCCTGGCATTCAAAATTTCTTGTTCAAAAGGATATTTCAGACCATTGTGGTATGTTCTTAATTCAAGTCTCTTCCCATGAGATAATGCCTCCACATATTCAATGTGTGAACATTGGAAACAAGTTCCAAGTCATGTGTGGCATAGTAAAGTCACAGATGCACTTAGTCGAAGAACTAATGAAATATATGGAATTATCATTAGTAAACCAGAAAGTGATCTTGAGGAGAGAATTAAAATAGCAAGTATAAATGACACACAATATGTCAAAACAACAGAACGATCGCTGAAAAATGAAGGAAATGTTGATGGGATAGATTTTAGCATTGGAAAAATGGAATATTAAGGTTAAAAAAAAAAACATATGGGCATAATTCTATTGATTTAAAGTTAGTAATTCTAAATGAGTTGCATAAAAAGTCTTACTCTGGTCATCCAGGATATTGGAAAACGATAACATCCTTGAGGAAACAATTTTATTGACCTAATTTGAAAACTGAAACAACTAGTTATTTATCTAAATGTTTAGATTGTCAACAGGTGAAATTTGAACATCAACATCCAACAAGTCTATTACAACCTTTAGTTATTCAAGAATGGAAATGGGAATTTATTTCTATGGATTTCATTAAAGGTTTTCGTAAAACTCAAAGACAACATGATTCTATTATGGTAGTAGTGAATAAATTGGGTAAGCTTCCCCATTTCATACTTGTGAAATCTTCTTATAAAGATATTAATATTGCTAAATTTTTTATGAAAGAGATATTTAGATTGCATGGAATTCCTAAAATAGCGATTTCAGATCGAGATGTCAAGTTTACGTCAAATTTCTAGAAGGAATTATTTGCAGGTGTGGAAACTAATTTGAATATCAGTACAAGCTATCATCCACAAACAGATGGACAAACAGAATGTACAAATCAAATTATTGAAGATATGTTATGAATGTACATAAGAATGAGACCAACTAATTGGGAAGAGTACCTACACTATTCAAGTTCACATACAATAACTATTATCAAGCATCAACAAAAATGAGTCATTTCGAAGTCTTATATGGTAGGAAATGTACAACTATGATCAGTTGGGATAGTCCGGTTGACCGAATAATGATTAGAACATAAAATCTCCAAGAAATGGAACAAATGGTCAAGAAGGTGCAACAAAATTTAAGGGTTTCACAAGATCGACAGAAACGTTATGCAGATCAAAAAAGAAGACAAAAGGAATTTAATGTTGGAGAACATGTATGCCTTAAAGTTAAAGCAAAAAGGAGCTCATTAAAATCAGGGAGATGTTCCAATTTGGCACCCAGGTTTTATCATGGATTCTCCTTTTCGTTCCAATTGCTAGCTGAACCAAACTTGATTTTTCATTCTGACTTTTCTCCAAATGTAATCTATCCATTATTTTAGGATCAATGTAACAATGACTTGTTCATAAATCAATTAAAATAGAAACAGGTTGATTAATGGTCATACCTTCCACCTCGATCATATTGGATTGGTACTCTTCTTGTCGATAATATAAAGTTGCATAAATTATTCCCATGTCTTCTACTGTTGTATCCTCTTGGTTGTTGTGCATGGTCTTCATTTTGTTTTTTCTGTTAGGGAAATCCTTGTACAAGTGATCTTATTTACATCCCCAACATTGGATTGGTGGTCTTCCCCTTTTTCCCAAGGAGTCTTCTCTCTTGGATTCATCCTTAGCATACTCGTCTTGATGGTTTTTATTAGGGCTATTTATATTGAAAGGAGCTTTGAATCCCTTTCTCCTCTGATCATATTTCTCCTTATTCTTATCCTTCCAATATTTCTTCATGGATTCTCCTCCCTTTCCTTTCTCACACATGTACTTATCATTCCTTATGGTCTTAGTCAAAGTCCTAGTGGCATCATATTGAATATTCCCTTTATAAAAGGATGAAAATCCACTTAAAAACCTTTGTATTTTCACTTTCTCATCGTTTATAAACCCCACATACATTAGCATCCCCAAGAACTTATTTTCATACTCTACCATGGTCATGCTTCCCAACCTAATTTCAAAGAAATCCTGCATTTTCTTGTCATAGAAGTGTTCTAAAAGGTACTCCTTCTGAAAATATTTCCTGAACTACTTCCAAGTGATCCTACTCTCATTAATGTGCTCAACTTGCTTCATCCGATCCCACCACATAGTAGCTTTCACATGTGAATAGTATGTGGAAATTATGGCTTCTAGGTTTGATGAGTAGTTATGAAATTGAAAATGCCTCCCGAGTCCAAGAAACCATGCCTCAACATCATCTTCCCTTTATCTTTCACCATCAAAGGATGGTGGCTTTAGCTTTCTCATCTCTACCTGCAAACTATCCAATTAATGTCGTCTTCTTTGGTGCCTAACAGGAGACACCTTTGGACTACTTATAGAATCTTCAAATGAATAAAATTTCCTTGTTGAGTAGGGAGGTAAGTGATGTCTATGATTTCTACTAGCACTTCTTGAATAACCAGTTCTTTTGCAGTCATCTCTTCTTTCATGACATCTTCCCTCTTCCTCCTATTTTGAGTTTGATCCATTCTTTGTTTTCCTCTACAATTGATTTAATATTTGTATCACTTGAGCATTTATCTGATTTTTTTCTCTTATCAGTCTCTCATTGTCTACTTTGTAACTATGCACTTCTATTTCCAGGCTTCTCACAGTCTCTATCAATGTTTCTTGCTCCCCTCTGACTTGGTGTATCTTGGATTCTATCTCTGCATTACCAACACTGATATTCTTACCTTTAGCCTTTTTATCATGGTTGGAATATCCCTCTCCTTATTCCATTTCTTGAATATGCATTCTTATATTGAACTAATATGTTTACGCCCCTCTAATTCTGCAAAATGTGCAAGAAATCATTTTGTTAGAATTATGCATATTAAAAAAAAACTTTTCCAAACAATGCTACAGGTCATGTTTCTTCTCAATTCATGAATAATATACTATCATTCTCCATATTATAACAATTCCATGTTATTATCCTCTGAATCATCTTTCCCAATGACTGCAATGTTGCCCCAATTCGATATTTGAGCCGAAAGTTATGGCTTCTCGAAAAAAAAATCACTTTCAACCCATTTTCTTTTGTTTTGCAACAGGACCTTGTCGAAAAATTCCACATCTCCTTTAGCTGATATAGAATTTAAATTATGTACAAGCGCTTCCTTCAAACCACTTTCCATGTGAGCATGGCTTGAAACCATGGGCTTATTCACTCTTTAGCGCCTTCCTCTACATTCTTCTAGAGAGGAGCTTGCTCGAACACAATGTTCGAGGGCTTGGTTACTTCCATATACTTTTTCTCCTTTGATTGACCCCCTTTACCTTTACATGAGACCGACGTTGGGACCAAGTCCTTTGGAATTCGACCTTCGGCTATTCTCCTGTTTCAATCTTCTTATTTCTCCCGTAGTTAAACTTCGTCGAAACCCTTCCAATAGTTCTACTAACATATCGAACAATTGAGATTTGATCTCCCATCGACTAGATGATCCATGCTCATGTGGAGGATTCAAAGAGATCGAAAGTTGTGACTTAATCAGACATTGATATGGACGACCTTAATAAATTCAATACTTCGGCGCGCTGGTACTCCAGAACATTTCAATTCTCGAGTCATTAAACTCCCCCGGATTGATACCTACTAAAGTACTTACCCTATCCTTCCACTATTTAATCCGATGGCTAAGTCTTAGTCAAGCATTGGGATGGACGTTCCTTAATCAATTCGAGACTTAGATGCTTCAGGACTCTGGGACATTTTCACTCCCATGTCGTTCAACTTCCCCAGAGTGATACCTACCGAAGTTCTTATGCCATATTTCCACTGCTCGATCTAACATTTGAGAAAGGTCCCAAAGGAAACTTAGATCGAAGGTCTGCATGAATTTGTTACTCCAGGACTTCGACACTTTCACTGGTAGAGACGTTGGACACCCCTAGAGAACATACTCCCAGACATGACATGGCATGCTGATGTCACCTATGGTGATGTGTACCCATGGCATGCAGGCCATGTGTCATTAAAAAATTAACAAGTTGGGGCCCAAAAGGTACTGAAACTGGGTAACACTTGTCCCCACATGAAACCCTTATCATGTGGCCTACGACACATCATCCATCAAATGGAATATCCACATTATTTTCTCCAAATATGAAAACCTCTGTGATTTCACGACGACATCTTTACCCTTTGTAGTTTCAACACTTCAGGGATTCAACACTTTGGAGCTTTTCCAATTCTCCAGTAATCGTTGGAGTGGCCAAGTTCCAAATTTATGAAACTTATCTATCCTTCCACCATTGTTATATCTAACATTTAGCATTACTTCTGAATTTATTCCCTCAATCTAACAGTCGACAGGACTTCAGAACTTCAATGCTTCAGGACTCTGGGTGATAGCAGTTCTAAAATGGTTCGATTATCCTGGAGTTAAACTTCTCGAAGTGGTCAACATCGGAGGACCCTGACTAACGACTGAGATTTCACTCGAGCCTCCTATCAGATCAGACAATCGGTGGGACTTCACTAATTCGGCCTTTCCCTGCTTCTTCTTGTCTCCCATTATCACTGAAACAATGAAGTTAGAGAGTTTTTCATCTCATGCTCGACTTCTATCAACGCCTGATGATCAACAAGTTTGATTTAACGATTGTGACTTAATCTCTCCCAGCCTCTAGTTTCACCTTTATCTGACGATCCTCATTCACCTACCTTCCGATATAATGATCCAAAATCCTTTATTCCATGGTGGTTGTTGTACGAAAATCTGTCTGCGGACAAGTAGATCGACCTCTAGAGCTTGACCTTAACCCTAGACAGAAAAATGCTTATCATGGACACTGACTTCCTTTCAAATCTATCTAAACTAATGCATGAGAAGGGAGGATGACAAAGGTACCTTTTAATCGATGTTTGTCCCTGCACGCTTCGAGTTGTGCTCCAATCCTTTGCTCCTCGTTGAGAGATGTGGACAAAACAAGATACGACCACTTCCTACTCTATTGACATTAGCTTGAAAACAAATCCATCATGAAATGATAAGTTCATGTAACATCAGACACAAACTAGAAAGAAACAGGCCAAGTGTGTCATATTAATGAGAATAACGACAGTAGTACTTACAATCGTAGATGCGAATGCGACAGCTTTGTCAAGTCCTCTTCGTCTAACCCTTGCCTGAAAGGTCCACAACCTGGATAACAGCAGCTTCACTGATCAACCTCCTTTGGCTGACTACAAGTTTCCTCCAAGATCATAAGTTTTACCTATTCATTCTTCCCCCCTTTCCACCATCATAGAGCCTGTTTATATAGATTAGGAAGGGCTTAACCTCTTGAGATATGTTTAGAACCAGTTGGGAACCTTCTTCATGGATCAGGGATCTGTTGATGAGAACAAGAATTCGAGCATAACTACCTCCTAATCTCGAATGTTCCTTCCCTTATTATTCTCAACGGGCTAACAATTGACCCAGATTAGGGAGCGCTCCTCCAAAAGGGGTATCAGAGCGTTGTAGCACTTTTGTTGTGCCTTGGGAAAGCGCCAGTTCTCTTAAGGTGAGCAGCGCTCCCCCAGAAGGGTCTAAGGGGCGTTATAACGCTCCTTGAATCATAGCAGAGGAGCGCCAGCACTTCTACAGCTATAGCAGGGAAGTGCTCCCCCTCCAAATCAGTGTTTCAGGACCTCTTTCAGGTGTCAAGAGCTATTTGATTCTAGTGGGTCAGTCCCTGACCTTCAAATCAGTCATATGAGGTGTCATAAAGGCCTCCTTAGTGTCGTAATCATAGCATCATCTATGAACATTGTTTGTGACACTAATGATCAACTTTCGACACTTACGAAAGTTGTAGGAAAGATACGACACTTACGACGACTGATAGGGACAATGCGACACTTATCCATCTGAGCAATTTCGACGTGTAACAGAATGCCCCCCAAAGTATGAAGTCAGAAGATGTGAACTGATGACTGAAATACTTTGTAGATGCTCAAGCAAGGGTATAGACTCGGAGAACCGGACGAAAGCTGCACACAACCATCCAACAAATGTTATGACATGTTTCAAAACCCAAGGCAGGCATACCTATGATTGGATGTTTCAAGACTCAGTAGGATATGGCCGCCATAAAATGCACTGCGGATCCATAATTGCATTGATAAAAAAGGGTATAGCCACTGAGAATACACTATGGATCTATACTCGCATGACATGAACTGATCGTAGCCACGAAGAATACACAGTGGATCTACGAGATGACAAGACATAGCCACGACCAATACAAAGTGGATCTATGTAACAATGTATGTGCTCTTGTCCAATATAGAAACTCCTTCGCAGCCTGGGCAAAGCATATGTCAAAATGATGGCTCAACCCAGGGTCTTCATACCAATCCCAATGCGGTACGATTCTAACCATGCGAATAGATGTTTTGGCGTCGAACATGGTAGAAACCACCTGATTACCGGTCAATGAGGTGAACCGTTAACAAGTGCGAGGGAGATCACCATTAATGTCAATGATTCCCAAGGTACCTTAGTACATTCCACCGGATGTGAATAGATGAGCTGAAGTCGAACATTCGTGGAATCATTCGATCAAGGGTCAATGATGTAAACCCACTGTCGAATGTGAGGAGGCCTGCCATTGAGGCATGCAGGTCCCAAAGTACTAAATGGTTTCTAAGCCTAATTCAAGGATAATGTGTCGAAGTCGACAGGAATAGACTTGTCGAGGGAGGGCCTTGATGTATCCCCCATCAACAACATGAAACGGACATGGAGATGTAATTGGTAGATCAAGAGAACATGGACTGACATAGGTTTTGAGGAAAGATATTTGGGACGGCTGACTCTCAAGGCGGATACTTCCCTTGAACACTGAGGCACAACAGCGAAACATGACATGGACCAAAACTATGCAGTGGGTACCGTGACTTGCGTCGGGTGACTCAAATGAGTGAAAGGAAACTCAGAGGATTGGCTCAGTGCAGAGGTTCAGCGGATTATGATGTATGCAAAATAACAAAGTGTCGTGTTCAAGGGCGACTCTAAGAAGTGCTAGATGATGTTCTCAAGAGACTGCTTGGATTGCTCCTTTCAATTTTTCCCCCATCCAGATAGATGAGTACCTCTTTTTTTTAATTTAATGAGCTCGAGGAGGATAACACATGCTCGATATAACTCACCTTCGGTAAGTTCCTCTTCCTTTGTTTAACGAACCGGAAGAAGTAAGGATTCGTTCCCATATGGTTCTGTCGATCTGTGCTTTAACGAGTCCAAAGACAGAAAACTCGAAGGTTTTTCGGGATTATAGAGTTTGGAAAAACACTTAAAAGAGAACTCTCTCAGTTCCTTTTTCGTACAGTAGTCCAACGAGACTGAAAAAGGGTTAAACTATCGCTCGCGAGACACCCTTTCTAATCTTTTAATGAGTGTGAAAGGAAGCAAGATCACTCGACAATCTTTTCATATTTAGAGAGTCTGAAAAGGGTTTAAAGGAGACTCCGGGGGGTTCCTTTTTCGTGTGTTCGTATCTGTACAGGTCCGAAAAAGAGATAAAAGTTTACCTGGTTGCATTCTCATGTATTTACGAGCACGAGAAAGAACAAAGACTAAGCTCGGTATGCCCCTAGCTTGAAAGCTGGTGGCTTGACTCCAGAATGATCATCAAAGGCTGGAGACATGCCCCCCCAAGCTTCAATTCATTCACCGACTGTGAGGTTGTCACCAATTTCTGTGCTAGATGGAGAAAAAGGATACAGGTGGATGAAATGAAGGTTCAAAAATGAGACCTAACGAAAGACTCGACTCGACATCTACGAGATCTG
>JASDQU010100828.1:523642-534560 GCA_032191745.1 Picea mariana | reverse complement strand
ATTGGCACTGGAGATAACTCAATCTCAAATAATTATTGTTGCCCCTAACTATCATACTATATCATAATCATGGTTGTTTTGGTTGTCTTCATGAATACTAGAAATATTTCTTCGATTATCGATGTAGCATCTCGTCATAGTCTTCTCCCTTTTGCTGGGAGAATCCTTTGGACAAAAATCATCCTTGTACATCTTTATATTTTTATCTACAACATGATTGATCTGTTAGATCAATCTTGGAATTCAACACTCACTTCCCTTCTCATCTCATGAAAAAATCCATCTCCAAGTCATTATGACTGGCTTCCTTCTCTATTACTGAAACAAGGGAATATTCCCAGGAGATTTCATGTCTCCTAGAGGTCTTTGAATCTATGATCTAGTCTTCTCAACTTATGGCATTTGTCTACCAATCCTGGAAAATGTCTCCTTTTCCCATCTGATCTTATTTGAGATCAGGCTCATTCTAAGTCTTGATTTCTTTTGAGTCTACAATGACTTCATCATCTCTACAGGATATACTTGGTGTTGAATACCAAGTCTTAATATGAAAATATGAGTAATAATTCAAACAAATTCTTCTTCCTTTCAAGGTGGCTTCATTATTCATTGACCAAGTCTATTGTGAGTTGTTCAGTCATCTTTGGAGACTTATGCTCATTACAATCAATATCCATATGAGATACTTTGTATCTCAAAAATATCTTCTTCTTCATCTTCTTTGGTACATTAATGTATATGGTCATGTACATAGTCTGCTTCATATCTCATCTAATATGTTTCCTTCTGCAACCATCACTATAGCTTCCTTAGGGCATCTCTGAACTTCCAGGAACAAGAACAACAAGGGAGAAACAACATACAAGAATAATACTCTCTATAATAATAAATCAATAGCAAGAACAATCGTCACAGTGGCTCCTTTAGAGTTATCACTTGTGACCTCCCTACAAAAAGGGTTAAAAGTAAGAAATACAATACTAAGAGAAACACTCATCTAGTGTTGTGATCAATCATTCCTCCATGGTAACCTGGATACAAAACAAGAAGTTTCTCCTGGAAGAGATGTTATTTATATTTGGTAAATGATTACAATAAGCATTTATCTCAATATGATCACATGCTACCAAGTATGTTATCTCAACTATGAGGTAGTTATCAAACTTGACATGTGCAAGTTTGAATCTTATCAACATAATCAATCAAACCTGGAACCTGGAGTCTTTGTCCTAAATAATGAGTGTTGTTTCTATTCTTCTGACTATCCTTCACTCAAGCTGACAAGTTCTTTCTTCAACTTGTCCTCTGTACTAAGACAATATGCTATCTTGACAGAAATCTAAGTTAGAGAATAAACTCTAATTTCAATTATAATCAATCTAATACCTTGACTTTAACTTTGACCAATGGTTAGTATGATGGTCATAACTTCATCATACAACCTAGATGTTCATAATGTCATAACAAATAGATTCATTTCACAATAATCAAACCTGGGGTGCATTATTCATTTGAATGTGATGGATCTGAGATTCTTCTGGTTCTATGATTGTTGCTTAGACAAAAGATCCCACAAGTACCCTTTAAAATAATGATATACTTTAATCATATGTAAGTACATGACTCTAATAATATTTGTAGGTAGTGGCACCATCCGGTAGTAGCGGTAATAGATACCAAACCTTTAAAAACTTCAAGGGTGCTACAAGGTTAGCTAGAGATTTGCTTAAGGTAAGGTGCACTAAGACAATAAAAATCAGTCCTAAAGCTTTCACTGCAACTAGTACTCTAGTTAGTGTTGGTACTGCAAGTGGTATGAAGGAACCGGGACTGCAACTAGTGTTGATACTGCAACTAGTACTTTAACTGCAACTGCAACTTAGGGTTTTATGAGGAAACCCTAATTTTTCAAACTTCAATTTTTTAAATTCTGATCAAGGGACTAGATGCGCTAGAGTGAGGCGAGTAGGATGGAGCTGTCTATTTTCAGAAATTCCAAGTTTTTACCCCTTAAAACTTGATCTGCGAAAACTGGACTAGTACTTCTAGTGCTGGTTCTGGTTTCTTGGTTTTCTGGTTTTCTAGTACAAGTAAAAACTAGGGTTTCACTTTTCAGAGGCTCTAACAATTGAAAATGTGCACTCAAGATGCCAACGATTTCTCTAGGCTAGGGAACACTTACCTAGATGGTTTTTAGGAAAAAATTCCCTTCCAACAAAAATCCCTAATTTTCTTGTACGACAACAGTGACGTTTTTTGTTACCCAGTGAAAGATGCTCTACTCAATTTATCTCTGATGCCATGTTAATTTAGAGATTCTATTAAGTTATTTTCAATTTACTAGAAAATAATAGCATAAGCAGGATCACTCAGAGAAACACAATCACAAGATACACAACATTTTATCCTGGGAAACCCCCATGGGTGAGAAAACCCAACAAAACTTCCTTAATATAGATTTCCAATAAAATTCCAAGACCAAATACAAAACCACCAAGAAAATCCAAGACTAAGAATGTGCCTCCCTATTCTCCTTCTTCTAACTTCAACAACCTCCAAACTTGCACACTAGATGAGTGACTTGAGTGTGTGTGAGAATGAGGCACTCCCCTCACTTATTTATACATCATTCATTTATCTAAATACCACATCTTGGATATACACAACCTTGTTAGTATCTGGGTTCCAAAGCTTATAACCTTTGAGACCATATTTATACCCAATAAATATACACTTTTGAGCCTTGTTATCTAGCTTACTTATATTTTCCTTTGGAACATGAACATAGGCCTCACAACCAAATACCTTGAGATGTGTGAGAGAAGTTTTCCTACCAATTTGTACCTCTTGTGGAGTCTTGTCATCCAGTGCTGAAGAGGGTTATATGTTGACCAGGTAACATGCGGTACCCACTACCTCTGCCCATAATTATTTCCCTAACTTAACACCATTGAGCATGCAACTTGCTTTTTGCATCAATATCTTATTTATCTCTTCTGCAACTCCATTTTGCTAAGTTGCATATGGAATAGTATTCTTCTTTTCTATACCACACTTCTTGCATAACTCTTCAAATTCATTCCCATAGAACTCTCCACCATTATCTATCCTCAACACCTTAATTATTTTCTCCATTTGATTCTCAACAAGAGATTTAAACTCTTTAAACTTGTCAAAGATTTCAGATTTATTCTTGAGGAAATATATCCAAATATTCCTCGGGAAGTCATATATAAATGAAACATAGTACACATATTTTCCCAATTATGGAACCAACACAGGTCCAAACACATCACTGTGCACTAGCTGTAAAATTCCTTCTACCCTCGTTGCACCAGAAGGGAATCTTACCCGATTCAACTTCCCATATACACAATGTTCATAGAAATAAAAATCCAGAGAGAAGTTAGACATACCTTCAACCCTACCTTTATTGTGTAGTAGTCTAAGACCATTCTCTCCGATATGCCCCAGTATTTTATGCCACAACATAACCTTTTCTCCAGAGACTGTAGGAGTTTTTTCTTCTTCTACTCCAATATTAGGAACAATGGAACTATTACACCCATTACTAATAGTGATTCCTTTTAGCTTATATAGAGTTATAATACGAACTCCCTTCAACAACACCATTGATCCTCAAACCATACTGCAGGTTTATTTTTCAAATACCTTTTTTACCCTTACATCGTCCATTTTTCGTACATAAATGAAATTTCTGGCCAATCCTAGGATGTGAAGAACACTAGGGAGTGTTCTAATCCTTCCATCTATGAGCCTCAACTTGACTTTTCCTTGAACTATGACTTTGGTTGTTGAGTCATCACCTAGGAAAACATTACGTCCGTCATACCTTTCATATTCACAAAACCACTCCATTTGGGGAGTGATATGAAAGGATGCACCCTAGTCAACAAACCATGTCTCATGATCTACATGTGTGGTTGAAGAATCTACATACACATCCCCTCCTTCTTCCTTGGAGGTCTTTTCTTTTGTAGAGGGAGCACCTTCATATCCCTTCACTTTCTCAACACTTTTGGATATACATTGCTTCTTTAAGTGCCCTTCTTTTCCACATATATAGCATACTTTTACAAACTTTTTGGGAGATTTAGATCTACCCTTAGACTTAGATCTCCCACTTTAGGACTTAGATCTATTTCTTTCCCGGGAGCATCCTCTTACATATAATGCATTTGTACTCTGTCCTTCCATGTTCTTATGTCTCATATCCTATGAAAACAAGGATGAGACCACATCATCAAAAATCAAGGTATTTTTATTGCTAATTATGGCCAGAACCAGACTATCCCACAAGTTTGGTAAAGAGCATAGTAAACTAATACACGTATCTTCAACTGAAATTTTAATCTCAACAAATAAAAACTGACTTACCACAGTATTGAAGGCATTTAGATGCTCTACCACTGAGTATCCATCTCTCATACTAAGGCTATACATTTTTTTTCGTGGGAACAATTTATTTACCAGGGACTTAGGATGATACAAGTTCCCAAAATTATCCCATAACTCCCATGTTGTAGCTTCCCCTGACACATTCAGTAATATTGAATCTGAGAGACACAATCAGATTGTTCTCTTTGCCTTTCGATCCAACTTTTTCCAGTCATCTGCTAACATTCTTGTAGGTGCAATACCTAGGTCCACCGCAACCCAGAGATCTATGTCTACCAACAAATATTCCATCTTGAGCTTCCATAGCTAAAAATGTTTCCCATTAAATTTCTCGATCTCTATTTTCAAACTTCTCACCATTTCTCTTCACCTGAAGAATCAATACATTAGATTTCCCACTGTAAAAAGGCTTATCACATTCTCGATCCAAACCCCTACCCATAAAGGCATCCCCCTAAAGCCAATAATTTCTCTGATACCAAATGTGGATTTTAACCTTGTAAAATATTTTACACCATACAAATTTTCAATAAAAAATAGAAAAGATACAATGGAAAATACACACATTACACATATATTTTTCCCCTGGAAACCCAAACCAGGAAAACCAACATATTCTATATGCATTCACACCATACATTGTTTACAATAAAATATACATATAGGAGCCAACAACATCCAAAACCTTAATCCAATGACCTGGATTAGTCAACAACCATAATTCCTTAAGCGAAAATAGAAAACCATCGGCCAAAAACCATGTGCCGAAAAACCTCCCAACAATGGACATGAAAAACAAGGTGACACAAAAAATGAGGAAAAAAGGTGACATGTTTCCCGAGGAAAAAAATTTACCCCCATGCATGTTCGAAGCAATGTAGCAGACATTAAATCTAGTCTTGAAAATAATATAACACATACCCAAAAATTATGTCACTAGCAGCCCCTAAAAACCAGGAATTTATGAAGTTGTGAATTTCCAAGGATGAAAATGAATTCCATGAAAAAATTCCTAGGAAAAAAGAGGATAAATACAACATATGTGGGAGGAAAGATGTTGGTGAGTATGTTGAGAATAAATGGGTAATTTGTTGTGTGAGCATCGATGGTGTGAGGAAAACAATTTTGAGTTGGATAGAGGTACATTGGCTAAGGACTGAAGCTCATTTTTCCCTTACGGAGTAATCGTCTATCTAGGGGGTGATCAAGAAAAGTGACTTGGTTGTTCTACATCTATGGTTGTGTGGAACGTGATTGTTGCATTTGTTTCCTTATTTTTTTGGTAAAAATATGTATATTTTTCCATTATTTATATTATCCTAAGAGTATGTATATTATGTAGAAATTAAATTAGTTATTTCCTCATTTTGTATCAATTTCAGAGTATAATAATTTCTAGTGTATTATAGGAAAAATATACAAATAATTTCTACTGTACAAATAATAATTTCATAGTATTGTAGGAAATGTTGTAATACTAAGAATCCCTTAAATAACGAATTTATGATATGAATAAAAATGATAATGAACATATATACCAATATATGCTTATTGGTCTTGTAGAAAGGTCATCAAACACTTATAAAAGCCTTTGGCGGTGACTATCTCAGTCATTAGAAAGATATTGAATATGAATTACTATTAATAAATGATAAGGTAAGTATAAGTTACGAGTTTGGGCCTTACCAGGCTCTTTCGTTCAAAAATTTCGTCAACAATCAAATCAATAGAAGTTTCTAAAGAACCAGACTCATATTGTTTAATAAATTTAGTGTTAATACCTTAGTCATAATTTATTTTTGGAGTGATTATGGGGTACATTAAATATGGTATTAGAGTTGTAAGTTACAACATTTAGACCTAAGGGTATCACCAGGAAAATATAAAGTGTTTGATGAAAAACTAACAAACAAATTGTTCATTGTTACAAACAGATTGTTTCAAAATTTTCATAACCATGTCATCACGGAATGGTGAAAAAGAAAGAATTGAAGGAAATGACAATCAACAACCTCATAGAAATCCAAAATATCCAAGTGAAAGCAGCTCAACAACACAAGTTTTGGAAACAATGAAGAATCTAATAGTAGAATTACAAACAATCAATACTGATAATGAGAAACTAAAGAAACCACAGGAATATTAGTAAAAAATAAATGAGATATTGTTATGAAGAATAACAATGAAAAATATCCCAAAAAATAATGATGTGGATGAAGAAGTCATTAAAAACTCTTCAAAAGATTCAAGCAAATGATCAGAGAAAGAAAACAACTCTTCTAATCACACAAATAACTGAAAATAGAATGTCTACAGTGAATAAATGAAAATAGAATGATCATTTAGATGGAGAGTTTAAGAAAATTAAACCTTCAACTTTTGACAGAGAATATAGAATTGGAAAAGACATAGAAGCCTGTTGGCAACCATATTAATTCCTTTTTTTTTCTTACAAGCTGCCTACAAAAGGGTTTTGAACCTTCGGTACTCGTCTCAACCTTTAAAATGACACCATTATCTTTCGCTTTTGCATACCTGCTTTTCATTTTCATTTTCACGATTGCAAGCATGAAAACCCACAGTTGAAATTCATGTTGATTGCATTAAAATGATCTTTTGGATTGTTATGTAACTATTTGTTTATGTGGTCATAATTCTTTGAATTCAAACACACCACTGGTCACATATTTATCAAAAACACCCAATATCTATGCATTTGACTATTGTTAATATGGTGTCAATTTACATAAAGTTCGACGCAATGGTTTGATTGAACACATTAATTTTTGGGTCGAATCATGGTTATGTCGTAATTCATTTGAAATGTTGTTTAAAATTCCTTTTGATATGTACTATTGTGATTTGAATGTAACATTTTACCAATGCATCGTCGATTGTACAGCCCGACATGATATTTTTGCGTGGTCCCAATTTACTCTACCACCCTCGCACGCATAAGCATTAACACTCTGTCTTGCATTTCGGGTTGCCTTTACTTGTTTTGGGGAAGCTGCGGGAAAAATGGTTCTGTGTCTACCCTGTCAAACCCTATCACCGATTACCCTGTTGATTTTGTGCTATTAGCTATGGCTCCTGTAGTGCGAATCGAGCCCAACGGTGCCCAAACTTTGTTGTTGTTTGATAACCCCGAGAAGACCTAGAAAGGAATGGTTGGTTGGTTTTTATTGAGAATTTCGAGGGTTTCAACCTCGCAGTCACTCAACATTTTTCACTTACATTCGATGGGTGCAGAGCCAAAATTGGGGATATCCATCTTGAAGTAAATGAGGATTTCCTTATCTCAGCCACTGGTCTGTCAGCCGAGGGACAAAGATGGTTTAAAATTTTGAAGGTTGACAAAGTACCATGGCCACTGCTGGTTTAATTTTTTCATTTTCCTAGGACTTCGATCGACCAACGGAGTCGTTAAACCCATCAAGGTGAATCAATACAAACGACTTGGGTTAAGTAGACAACCCCAGACTGGATTCACTTCTCCAGTTGACAAGCGATCAATTTCTCCCGTCAACAAATGGTGCTGGAAGGAGGGCCTGAAAATTATTAATGACACGAGGCCGTCGTAAGAATCCTCCACCACCCAACCGCTCACATATAGTGACAAGAAGTCAGTCAAACGACAACATTGTCCCTCAAACAACAACTACATCAAACGAAAATCTACAGATCATAGTTGAACCAGCAACTCCAAATCCTACAGGTGTTGACGTACAAGAGATTGTCCGCCAATCTCTCATAAGAACACATAGTGCCTTCGCCCATTTAAGACAACCAAACCATCCTTTGGACCAACCATTAGATTTCTCTGATATCAGAGAACAACTTGGAGGCACTAACCTCACTATAAACCCTACAGATCCAATCCTCACTCTTGCAGCAGGAGGATCTAGTATACCACCCTCACCACCTCCTTCATACCCTTCTTCTTCTGGAGAAGATTCCTCTGACGAAGGCAGTTCCTCATCCCAGCCTTCGACACCGCCCACACCAATGTCCAACCAAAACAATCCTTCTAGACCCTAGCTCGACCAAGATGTAGTGGCCGTACCCGGGCCTCAGCATCCCTTACCCAAACACCGGGAGAAGTGGCTCCCTAAATTTGACCTTGATTCTAAACAGATCGTTGAAGATCATATCAAAAAGTTTATGTTAGCCATTAGACTCCGTAATGTCGAGCATGAAGACGTAGTCTGTATATTGTTCCCCTACACTTTCGAGGGCAATGCCTCTACCTGGTACTTTTCCCAGTAGCCCCATACCATCGTGTCATGGGAGAAGTTTGAATCCTGCTTTCTTGAGAAGTTTGGAGATGACAAGTCCCCAGAAGTTCTAGTCATTGAGCTTTCTAGTTTGAGAATGAACACCAAAGAGAAAATCAAAGACTTTAACCAAAGATTCTTAACACCAAAGAACCGAATCCCTACAGATTCGATGCCTGCTGAGAATCTTATCATAGCGTATTATACGAAAGCCTTACATTAAAGTATAGCCATTTGGGTAAAGAGATCTAAGAAAGCCACGTTGTTAGAGGCCTTCGAAGAGGCTAGTCAGATTGAGAAAGGCATCCTCAGCTTAAAGGACACTACTAGCAACGAAATAGAGACTATTTCATCTTCCAAAAGGAAAATCGAAATCCTCCCTAGACCTGCCCAAAACAAAACGCAACCTGAAAGCTTAGATCTAGAAAACTTACAAAAAGTCGTTCAAAAACTGTAATGACCCTTTTCTTATTACTGTGAATAATTTCATAAATAATCCTAAACATTAGCTAAATTATAATTAATTATTATATAACCCTAATTGATTACAAGTTATTAATTAATTATTTTGATTATACTTAGTTGAAGTATGATTAACTCCTTGATTAAGGGTTAATGAATGAGTAATTATTAAATAAGACATTAAATGATTAATTATTAAATTAATGGTTAGTGATTAATTGATTATTAATTAAAGTAATTGATTAATTATGTATTAAAATGGGGGAAAATAAAATAAAAATATAAATAAGGTTAAATAGGGTTACGTATCCCATGAGGGATAACGTAACCCATACATTAAAGGGAATATTTAATAGAGGATAAGACCATTAATAAAGAACTAAATGAATAGATAAGGCTTTAATGAATGGATAAGGTGTTTGGTGGGGAGTGAAGGTTCGAGGGCGGTGGAGGAGGCATAAGGGAAGGGGGAGGATTCATTCATACAGTCTAGGAGAGGAGATTTTTGGGAGCTTGGAGACAGAGTTAGAACAGTGGGATTTACATTGCACACCGGGGCTGAGGGGTTTTGGGCTCGGAGGGCTAGGACGTCCGTAGATGTCCTAGGGCCAGGCGTACTGGTCGGTAGGGTGGCTGGTTTTGGGGTGTTCAAGCGAAGGTTCAAGCGAAGATTCAAGCTGCTGCAGATAGTAGCATCAGAGACAGGTATTTAAACTCAAAATTGTGAAGTGTTTACTTAAATTTAAATTGTATGCAAATTGTTATGTAAAATGTTAGTTTATTTATCAAAATCTGGGAATGAATATGCTAGAGTAAGCGAATTTTTAGTGAATTTTAAAATTTTCTGCTCTATTTTAATTCATGTTAGTTTAAATTAAAAGCCGGTTACTACATCTGGTATCAGAGCATTAGGTTAGAAATCTGAGCCTAAAAGAGCCAAAACTCCAAGCCCAAATTACCCTCCGCTCAACCTGCAAACAACTCCAAGCCTTAGCTCCAGTCCTACCTGCAAACCAAACAAAACGCACTATTAATTGAGTGTGTAAACAAAGCTATATATATAGATATAAATGAACTAAGAAAAAAATAATAATAATAATATGTTACAAAAATATTTTGGGTATTTCCTGAAAATGCTCTTCCTACGTTGTAAGGCACTTGTAATCTTATTATTATGCACCAAAAAAAAAAATCTGTTACAGATACAAGTTTACAAAGAAGGATAAACAGCAATACTGGAAATAGATGGATAAAAAATCTTTGAAATGCACAATCACTGGGTTCAGTCATGAAAATTAGTTGCAGAAAGTAATAACAAATGTGAACAACGCATATGTCATGTACCTTACTTGTGGCTGTAGAATAAATTTTATCTTCAAACCTTAACGCAATGCTCTTCAAGTTCTGTTCACCCATGCCCTTGGCGTTAATTGTACTGTGCTTCTGTAGAGTGCTCATTAGCTTACTAATTATCTTCTCGTGGGAGACCACAGGAAAAGCGTTTCTCCAATGAGGATCGACCTCCATTTCACTGTTGTTAGTAGCAGAGCAGTCGCTTTCCATATGAGTACTCGGCCTCCAATTGCTGCTACTGCTGCTGTTGTCGTTGTTGAGTTTTCCTTCCATGAATGAATACCCGAATACCCTGTTACACAAGGACTATTAAAACAGAAATACCCTAATAGAAAATACACAAGAAATACAAAAAAAATATACATATCTAATAGAAATACCATTAAACAGAAATACCATAAAAAAAT
>JASDQU010100828.1:502502-517968 GCA_032191745.1 Picea mariana | reverse complement strand
TGTGCAAACAAGAAACTCTTGTTGAATCAGAGAAAATATGTTGAGATGATATTGTGTAGGTTTAATATGCATGGAAGTAAATCGGTCAAGGTTCATATTCCTATAGGTGTAAATTTATTTGCAGATCAGTGTCCCAAGACACGGGAAGAAGAAGAGGACATGTCCAATGTTCTATATGCCAGTGCAATTGGAAGTTTGATGTATGCAATGGTCTGTACTAGACCAGACATTGCACATGTAGTGGGAGTTTTGAGCAGGTATATGTCAAAACCAGGGAAGGAGCATTGGACAACCGTAAAGAGGGTATTCAAGTATTTGTGTGGCACTACCAATTATGGAGTGTGCTACCAAGGAATATCAGGATTGGACAGAGTGGTGGACATACATGGGTTTGTTGATGCATACTAGGCTGGAGATCTAGATCAAAGAAGATCCACAAGTGAGTATGTGTTTAACCTATTTGGAGGAGCAATCAATTGGATGAGCAAAAGATAGGTTGTAGTGGCACTCTCAACTACAGAAGTTGAATACATGGCAGCTACTCATGCAAGCAAGGAAACAGTATGGTTACAGAGATTATGTTCAAGTATTGGGTTGGTGAAAAAAGCAGTGAGATTAGAGTGTGACAGTTAGAGTGCAATCTTCCTGGCAAAGAACCCTTCTTATCATTCGAAGACAAATCAGATTGATGTTTAGTACCACTTTGTGAGAGACATGGTTGAATAAAAGAAGGTGTTGTTAGAAAAGGTTGGCACTTTAAAGAATGTTGCAGATTCATTAACAAAGTCTGTGAGCACATAGAAGTTCTCATGGTGTAGAGTAACAATGGGCATTGTTGCCCTAGATTGTTGACTATGTAATCATGTGAACACCGATATGCAAAGAAAACAACAAGTGGGAGAATGTTGGGTATGTGTTATATTATTTTCATGTGTGTGTGTGGGCGCATCATATTCGACAATTGCGTCTAATTCGACAATTGCGTTTGACGTTTTTTCTATTTTAGCGGATTTTGCTATTTTTAGCAATTTTCTAAATTAATCTTAGATTAAGGGATTAGGGTTTTGGTAGCTACGGAATACCTAAAATATTGTATATATTGTATGGTGAATAGTGAAAGTAATACAATGAAGAGTTGAAAAGTGTGGCACCAAGGAAGGTTGGTTTTCTCCCGATTAAGGGTTTCCAGCGTAAATCTCTATGTACTATGTGTATGAGCCATTGATTAATTTATGTTTTTCTTAAAAATTTGTATGCATTTCTTTACTTCACAAGTTTAAAACTTATACAACATTCTTACCTCTTCTTCGAGAATAGAGGCTACCTCGAGCCCAACACAAGGGTACTACCTTTGCAAACAATGTAACTCTCTGTATCAATGTTCAAATTCCATGTGAAGGGAGGAACGTGTTGGTGTTTAGTTGGTCCAGCTCACGGGGTGTCAGTCCGTTTGGACTAAGGAGTAATGGTTCAACTACTATGTTAGTTTGGTGACAGTCCACCTAATTAGACTATATACGTAAATCCTCCTAGAACTTTAGACAAACTTAAATCCCCTTGTTTCCATACGTATTCAGCTTTGTTGATCTCGTAATTATCCTTTGTATATAATACTAACCGAAAGAGAAAACAAAAAAAAACTATAACTCTTGTTGGCATGAAGAAAATAATTCGAAGGGAATGTATTGATTGAATAGGTCAATTTTGTTATAAGTAATCCATGAGAGATTTCCTTGGAGCTTGAAAGAATATTATAGAAAATGTTGTAATACTAAGAATCCCTTAAATAACAAACTTATGATATGAATAAAAATAATAATGAGCATATATATCAATATATGTCTATCAATCTTGTAGAAAGGTCATCAAACAATTATAAAATCCTTTGGCGGTGATTATCTTAGTCATTAGAAAGATCTCGAATCTAGACTACCATTAATCAATGGTAAGGTAAGTATAAGTTATAAGTTTGGGCCTTACCAGGCTCTTTCGTTCAAAAATTTCGTCAACAATCAAATCAATAGAAGTTTCTAAAGAACCAGACTCATATTGTTTAATAAATTGAGCGTTAAGATCTTAGTCATAATTTATTTTTTAAGTGATTGTGGGGTGCATTACAACAACATTGCATAGGGTTATAAAGAAAGTCTAGAAATTTATGAGTCGGAGCGAGACTTCTCTTGACCGAAAAGTATTCTTGGATACTTATGTGTTGGATAAACCGAGAACTCCAGAGACTGATAAAAGACCAAAGGAAATGTAGTAATGTTTTAGATGTTATTTGTTATTTGTAATATCTTCGAGTATTAAACATTTTATTGAATAATTTTTATTTATGGAAATTCATACTTGATTTTATTAAGAAAAATAAATAGGGATATATACAACATGTGTGGAGGCAGGACAATGCTTAGTATGTTGAGGAAAAGAAGGATTATTTGATGTGTGAGCATAGAGGGTGTTAAGCAAATAATTATGAACTTTATAGAGGTACATTGGCTGAGGAGTTGAGCTCAGTTCGCAGGAAAAAATTTAGGGGCTAAATTTCACCCATGGGATAATTTTCCATGACTTTTCCCAAAAAAAGATTCGCCATTCTAAAAATTATTAGCCCAAATTCTATAGGACAATTATTTTACTTCAAAAATCGCCAAAATTTTATAAAAACTATATAAAATCCTTAGAAATTTGAATATTTTGACAAAAATATTTCCAAACATTTATAGTTGACATATAAAGGACCGGTTAGATTCACCGTGGTTTCTACATTTCAAAAAAAAAAATCAATCCTTAAAATTATCCCTGGTTCTCCCTTATGGAGTCATGATCAGGCTTGGTTGTTTTGCATCCACTGTTGGGTGAAACGTGGTTGTTTCATTTGTTTCTGGTTTGTTTGGTACATATATGTATACTCTCACTTATTAGTGGATATATTCAGTATACTAACTTATTGTTCGATTGCAAGATTATTGATTATGTGAAGTTTTCCTATATAGATTAAAGAAGTATTTATGCATTCTATACAATGTTATCCTACAAATGTTAAAGTTCCACATTAAAAAATAAATTATGGAAAAAATAGATAAAAGAAATTTGACAAAAGCAATATGCCAGTGTATGTAATTATCATTACTAATGATAGGTCTACAGTTCTTTCTCATAATACAATTGTTGTGTGTTAGAGAAAAACATAGGAATAATACTTGAAGTGAAATGAAAACCCTCTTCCAATGATAGACAAAGATATTGTTATTTCTTGTATTATATTAAAAAAACTTTAAACATTAAACATTTGAAATTACTTTTACAGGAAACATTCATAAAATCAGGTTGATAGGCATACATCATACTAAACTTGTTATAAAAAATAGTCCATAAAATGGAACATGAATACCTTTGTTTTCTATCTGAGATAAACATGTATTATTTTGTATCCAATCTGACTTTTAATAGGTAAGACAAAGGATATTAGTATTAGAATATGTTGTAGGGTCAAACTAGAGAAAATAGCTAAAAACATTGTTGAACTTACCTTTAACTTCCAAAGAATAAGCTGTTCTCAACAGTCCAATTAGTATGAATTTATTTCCTGTAGGTCAAATGTCCCTTTTGCAATGCTGCTGCCGAATTTATTATATTAAGGGCATTGAAAGGTTGGATTGCCATTTGTTTACACTGATTTCCATGTTTGTGTCGACCCCATGTATTTGGGATTTAAAATCCCGCTTAGGCCAACGAAGGCAATAGTGAAAGACGCCTCGATCAAACTAATGGTTTCCCTCTCATAACAAAAAGAGATTCATCATTAGAAATTAATAAGCATAAAATTATTAATGTGATGCAACAGAAGCATGGATATATATTAAGTCTATCGATTACCTCCAACATAAAATAAAAATAAATGCTTTGGTTCTAAATGTGGTTACGAACTAATCACACGATGGATATATATTGGAAGCCTCACGGATTTTGTTTAAACCCTGGCGTTTACATAGCTTGAAGTTTTACAACATGGGGATCCAATCCAAGTTTGTTTCGTATTGGAGTAAAAACATATTAATATGTAATGACCAAAATAACATATTTTTCAATGGACTTGACTATCGAATGGTAAAAGTTAGAAAACTCCCGAGTCTTGAATTTCCTTAAGTCATCAAGACAAGAATTATTTGGTTAGTTGAGGCGAAAATAATTTAGTTGTATATAATTTGATTTGGTTGTATACAAACTTTAGGATAAGTTGATAACTCTAGGTACTTTGTAAAAATAAAGTTAAGAAAAACTAACAAATAAATTGTTTATGGTTACAAATAAGACTCTTTTAATTTTTTGTATTCATGTTCGTACAGAATGGAGAAGAAGACAGACCTGAAGGAAATATTAATAAACAACCTCGTAGAAATACAAAACATCTTAGTGAAAGTAGCTCAAAAACATAGGTTTTGGAAACAATGAGAAATATAATAGTACATTTACAAACATTCAAGGCTCATAATGAGAAATTAAAGAAAGAACATGAAGATCAACAAGAAATAAATGACATGTTGTTATGGAATATAACAATGAAAAAGAGCTTAAAGAATGATGATATGGATGAGGAAGTCATTAAAAATTCTTGAAAAGATTCAAGAAAAGGAACTGAGAAAGAAAATATTTCTTCTAATGACATGCACATGACTGAAAACAGAGTGTCTACAATAAAGAAACGAAAAATAGATGGATCACTTAGATGAAGAGTTTAAGAAAATTAAACCTTTGACTTTTGATGGAGAGTCCAAAACTGGTGAAGAAGTGGAAGTGTAACATACCCAACCACCCATAGGCTGGGCACGCTAATTCAAGCTAGATTCTGAATTTCAGAATCTAATAAATGTTTAATTAAGTAAGAGGCATGAAATATTTACATGAAAAGTTCAATATTCATGCTACAACATAAAGAAATGAGAGATATGTCATGCACAACAATAACCAACAAACATGCATATTATAGATACAGATTTCATAGATAAATAAATACACAGCGGAATAAATACATAGGTAAATAAAACCATGATAGAGAGCACTTATCCTTCATGAAACGAATCATCAACTAACTACAAACCAAGGAAGTTCCACCCAACCATAGACATTGTTGTTCCAAGCCTCAACAACAATGTCACCCCCAATCTAGGGCTATGAATCCATAAGGACAATTATAGAGTGTCAGTTGGCTTCACAAACCAGTCAGCATTCAATCTCTCACAAGATTTTCAACACCCACATCAATCCAAATTACACAAACTCTCTTCTACCCAGTCTTCACAACCCAAGAGAATGGACCCCCTTCTCTACCACACAATCCCTCAGGATGTCTATTTCCTTCTAGGGCTCCAATGCATCTGGTCAACAATATCCATGATGGGACTCTTAGGATTCGCAACTGTGAGCAAAATTGAACACAAGCCAAAGAATCTCAAACATGCATGCATTAATTCATGGCTGGAATACACCAACAAAACCATGGCTCCTCTCCCACGATTCATTTTCCTTTCCCAAGAGAAAACACGAATGAGGAAGGATGAGTGGGTGAAAGAATGAGTGGAGAGAGAAAAAAATGAAAGGTGTGTACAATGAACAATGAGTGAGTGAGTGAAGAAGAACCAAACCCCACCACAGACCAAATATGGGTTTATGTATTTCTTGGAATTAAGGAACCACATGGCCTCCCCCCCAAGAATCTCATAAAATGGGTAATAAAATATAAAATAAATAATTAGTCTCTCAATCCCCCTCTCTTGTGGAATCATATCCCCCTATAACTCGTGTCCTTGTCCGTCTAGCAACCAGTGATGTATTTATTATTAATAATGATAAACACATTACATTTCCTAGACACACTGGATTCTTTTAATTGTTTGTTCACTCTTTCCTTTCATTAACAAAATACATTATTTAATACAACACTCAAAACCGGGGTAATACATTTCCCTCCCCCTTATTTTGGCACTATCCTAACTGCATATACAACAAAAAAAAAATCAAAATTTATTCAAAACTTTGTGGGTACTCTGCCCACATGGTATCTTCATGCTCCCAAGTAGCATCCTCAGGACCGTAGCATACCCACTGGACTTTTACAAGTTCTATGACTCGATTCTAGAGAATTTTGACTTTTCTGTACAATATTCGCATTGGTTGGCCCTGAAAGCCTTCCTCCATCTCTACCTGAATCAGATGCCAATCAATAACATGATTAGGATCATGTACATATTTTTTTAGCAAAGAGACATGAAAAACATTATGCACATTCATGGAAGCAGGCAATACAAGCATGTATGCAACTGGCCATATTTTATCCAATATCTTAAATGGACCACAGAATATGGATGCTAGCTTTGTACAAATACCCAACTTCAAAGAGCTCTTCTTGGGATTCACTTTTAAAATCACATGCTCCCCCACTTTAAACTCGCTAGCTGTCATGTTCTTATCTGCATAATTTTTTTGTCTATCTTGAGCTTCCTTTAAATTTTTCTTAATTCTAACCATTTGGTCTTCCATATCCTTGAGCAATTATGGCCCAAGTACCACTCTGTCTGCTAGTTTGTCCCAACTCACTGGAGTATTTCATTTCCTACAATGCAATGCCTAAAATGGGCTCATTTTCAATGAAGCTTGATACTCATTATTAAAGGCAAATGCAACCAAGTGCAAGTAATCTTCCCACTTAAATGGCTTGTCCATAACATACATTCTCAACATGTCTTCAATTACTTAGTTGACTCACTCTGTCTTCCCATCTGACTGTGGATGGTATGATATGCTAATATTCAAATTTGTACCAAATCCTTTAAACAATCCCCTCCAGAAATTTGAAGTAAACTTTTTATCTCTATCTCATACACTTACCTTAGGTATCCCATGCAACCTAGAAATCTCCCTCATGTAAATTTTAGCAATATTAGTTGATGTATGAGTCGTTTTTACATGAAAAAAATAAGCATCCTTTGTCAATTTGTCAACCATGACCATGATTGAATCATGTTGTCTTGTTGTCCTGAGAAATTTTGTTATAAAATCAATGGTTACCACTTCTCATTTATTCTATGGAATTGGTAATGGTTGTAACAAACCCATTGGGTGCCTATGCTCATCCTTCACTCTCTAACATTCCATATATCTAGAAATGTAATCAACAACATCTCTTTTCATTCTTGGCCAAAAGAATTGGCTTCCTACTGTTGCAATTGTTTTCTGGTAACCAATATGTCTGACATATGGAACATTATGCATTTCTTTTAATACCAAATTCTTAAGTTCTCTAAAACTAGGAACATAAATTCTATTTTTATGCATAAGTAATCCATCTTCCTTCATCTCATATTCTTTAATTTTTTGTTGTACATTTTCCTCTTGTAATCTTTCTTTTACCTACAGGTAATGTTGATCTGTAACAACAACATCTAAAATTATGCTCTTTAAATCTGACTGATGCATACTAACAGTTGTAGCATGCATGAGATGTACTCTTCTACTAATTTCATCAACAAAATTATTTTCTTTTCCTTTGATATGCTTGACGTCAAAATCATATTCACTTAAAAATTCCAGCCATCTCGTTTTCCTGGCATTCAAAATTTCTTGTTCAAAAGGATATTTCAGACCATTGTGGTATGTTCTTAATTCAAGTCTCTTCCCATGAGATAATGCCTCCACATATTCAATGTGTGAACATTGGAAACAAGTTCCAAGTCATGTGTGGCATAGTAAAGTCACAGATGCACTTAGTCGAAGAACTAATGAAATATATGGAATTATCATTAGTAAACCAGAAAGTGATCTTGAGGAGAGAATTAAAATAGCAAGTATAAATGACACACAATATGTCAAAACAACAGAACGATCGCTGAAAAATGAAGGAAATGTTGATGGGATAGATTTTAGCATTGGAAAAATGGAATATTAAGGTTAAAAAAAAAAACATATGGGCATAATTCTATTGATTTAAAGTTAGTAATTCTAAATGAGTTGCATAAAAAGTCTTACTCTGGTCATCCAGGATATTGGAAAACGATAACATCCTTGAGGAAACAATTTTATTGACCTAATTTGAAAACTGAAACAACTAGTTATTTATCTAAATGTTTAGATTGTCAACAGGTGAAATTTGAACATCAACATCCAACAAGTCTATTACAACCTTTAGTTATTCAAGAATGGAAATGGGAATTTATTTCTATGGATTTCATTAAAGGTTTTCGTAAAACTCAAAGACAACATGATTCTATTATGGTAGTAGTGAATAAATTGGGTAAGCTTCCCCATTTCATACTTGTGAAATCTTCTTATAAAGATATTAATATTGCTAAATTTTTTATGAAAGAGATATTTAGATTGCATGGAATTCCTAAAATAGCGATTTCAGATCGAGATGTCAAGTTTACGTCAAATTTCTAGAAGGAATTATTTGCAGGTGTGGAAACTAATTTGAATATCAGTACAAGCTATCATCCACAAACAGATGGACAAACAGAATGTACAAATCAAATTATTGAAGATATGTTATGAATGTACATAAGAATGAGACCAACTAATTGGGAAGAGTACCTACACTATTCAAGTTCACATACAATAACTATTATCAAGCATCAACAAAAATGAGTCATTTCGAAGTCTTATATGGTAGGAAATGTACAACTATGATCAGTTGGGATAGTCCGGTTGACCGAATAATGATTAGAACATAAAATCTCCAAGAAATGGAACAAATGGTCAAGAAGGTGCAACAAAATTTAAGGGTTTCACAAGATCGACAGAAACGTTATGCAGATCAAAAAAGAAGACAAAAGGAATTTAATGTTGGAGAACATGTATGCCTTAAAGTTAAAGCAAAAAGGAGCTCATTAAAATCAGGGAGATGTTCCAATTTGGCACCCAGGTTTTATCATGGATTCTCCTTTTCGTTCCAATTGCTAGCTGAACCAAACTTGATTTTTCATTCTGACTTTTCTCCAAATGTAATCTATCCATTATTTTAGGATCAATGTAACAATGACTTGTTCATAAATCAATTAAAATAGAAACAGGTTGATTAATGGTCATACCTTCCACCTCGATCATATTGGATTGGTACTCTTCTTGTCGATAATATAAAGTTGCATAAATTATTCCCATGTCTTCTACTGTTGTATCCTCTTGGTTGTTGTGCATGGTCTTCATTTTGTTTTTTCTGTTAGGGAAATCCTTGTACAAGTGATCTTATTTACATCCCCAACATTGGATTGGTGGTCTTCCCCTTTTTCCCAAGGAGTCTTCTCTCTTGGATTCATCCTTAGCATACTCGTCTTGATGGTTTTTATTAGGGCTATTTATATTGAAAGGAGCTTTGAATCCCTTTCTCCTCTGATCATATTTCTCCTTATTCTTATCCTTCCAATATTTCTTCATGGATTCTCCTCCCTTTCCTTTCTCACACATGTACTTATCATTCCTTATGGTCTTAGTCAAAGTCCTAGTGGCATCATATTGAATATTCCCTTTATAAAAGGATGAAAATCCACTTAAAAACCTTTGTATTTTCACTTTCTCATCGTTTATAAACCCCACATACATTAGCATCCCCAAGAACTTATTTTCATACTCTACCATGGTCATGCTTCCCAACCTAATTTCAAAGAAATCCTGCATTTTCTTGTCATAGAAGTGTTCTAAAAGGTACTCCTTCTGAAAATATTTCCTGAACTACTTCCAAGTGATCCTACTCTCATTAATGTGCTCAACTTGCTTCATCCGATCCCACCACATAGTAGCTTTCACATGTGAATAGTATGTGGAAATTATGGCTTCTAGGTTTGATGAGTAGTTATGAAATTGAAAATGCCTCCCGAGTCCAAGAAACCATGCCTCAACATCATCTTCCCTTTATCTTTCACCATCAAAGGATGGTGGCTTTAGCTTTCTCATCTCTACCTGCAAACTATCCAATTAATGTCGTCTTCTTTGGTGCCTAACAGGAGACACCTTTGGACTACTTATAGAATCTTCAAATGAATAAAATTTCCTTGTTGAGTAGGGAGGTAAGTGATGTCTATGATTTCTACTAGCACTTCTTGAATAACCAGTTCTTTTGCAGTCATCTCTTCTTTCATGACATCTTCCCTCTTCCTCCTATTTTGAGTTTGATCCATTCTTTGTTTTCCTCTACAATTGATTTAATATTTGTATCACTTGAGCATTTATCTGATTTTTTTCTCTTATCAGTCTCTCATTGTCTACTTTGTAACTATGCACTTCTATTTCCAGGCTTCTCACAGTCTCTATCAATGTTTCTTGCTCCCCTCTGACTTGGTGTATCTTGGATTCTATCTCTGCATTACCAACACTGATATTCTTACCTTTAGCCTTTTTATCATGGTTGGAATATCCCTCTCCTTATTCCATTTCTTGAATATGCATTCTTATATTGAACTAATATGTTTACGCCCCTCTAATTCTGCAAAATGTGCAAGAAATCATTTTGTTAGAATTATGCATATTAAAAAAAAACTTTTCCAAACAATGCTACAGGTCATGTTTCTTCTCAATTCATGAATAATATACTATCATTCTCCATATTATAACAATTCCATGTTATTATCCTCTGAATCATCTTTCCCAATGACTGCAATGTTGCCCCAATTCGATATTTGAGCCGAAAGTTATGGCTTCTCGAAAAAAAAATCACTTTCAACCCATTTTCTTTTGTTTTGCAACAGGACCTTGTCGAAAAATTCCACATCTCCTTTAGCTGATATAGAATTTAAATTATGTACAAGCGCTTCCTTCAAACCACTTTCCATGTGAGCATGGCTTGAAACCATGGGCTTATTCACTCTTTAGCGCCTTCCTCTACATTCTTCTAGAGAGGAGCTTGCTCGAACACAATGTTCGAGGGCTTGGTTACTTCCATATACTTTTTCTCCTTTGATTGACCCCCTTTACCTTTACATGAGACCGACGTTGGGACCAAGTCCTTTGGAATTCGACCTTCGGCTATTCTCCTGTTTCAATCTTCTTATTTCTCCCGTAGTTAAACTTCGTCGAAACCCTTCCAATAGTTCTACTAACATATCGAACAATTGAGATTTGATCTCCCATCGACTAGATGATCCATGCTCATGTGGAGGATTCAAAGAGATCGAAAGTTGTGACTTAATCAGACATTGATATGGACGACCTTAATAAATTCAATACTTCGGCGCGCTGGTACTCCAGAACATTTCAATTCTCGAGTCATTAAACTCCCCCGGATTGATACCTACTAAAGTACTTACCCTATCCTTCCACTATTTAATCCGATGGCTAAGTCTTAGTCAAGCATTGGGATGGACGTTCCTTAATCAATTCGAGACTTAGATGCTTCAGGACTCTGGGACATTTTCACTCCCATGTCGTTCAACTTCCCCAGAGTGATACCTACCGAAGTTCTTATGCCATATTTCCACTGCTCGATCTAACATTTGAGAAAGGTCCCAAAGGAAACTTAGATCGAAGGTCTGCATGAATTTGTTACTCCAGGACTTCGACACTTTCACTGGTAGAGACGTTGGACACCCCTAGAGAACATACTCCCAGACATGACATGGCATGCTGATGTCACCTATGGTGATGTGTACCCATGGCATGCAGGCCATGTGTCATTAAAAAATTAACAAGTTGGGGCCCAAAAGGTACTGAAACTGGGTAACACTTGTCCCCACATGAAACCCTTATCATGTGGCCTACGACACATCATCCATCAAATGGAATATCCACATTATTTTCTCCAAATATGAAAACCTCTGTGATTTCACGACGACATCTTTACCCTTTGTAGTTTCAACACTTCAGGGATTCAACACTTTGGAGCTTTTCCAATTCTCCAGTAATCGTTGGAGTGGCCAAGTTCCAAATTTATGAAACTTATCTATCCTTCCACCATTGTTATATCTAACATTTAGCATTACTTCTGAATTTATTCCCTCAATCTAACAGTCGACAGGACTTCAGAACTTCAATGCTTCAGGACTCTGGGTGATAGCAGTTCTAAAATGGTTCGATTATCCTGGAGTTAAACTTCTCGAAGTGGTCAACATCGGAGGACCCTGACTAACGACTGAGATTTCACTCGAGCCTCCTATCAGATCAGACAATCGGTGGGACTTCACTAATTCGGCCTTTCCCTGCTTCTTCTTGTCTCCCATTATCACTGAAACAATGAAGTTAGAGAGTTTTTCATCTCATGCTCGACTTCTATCAACGCCTGATGATCAACAAGTTTGATTTAACGATTGTGACTTAATCTCTCCCAGCCTCTAGTTTCACCTTTATCTGACGATCCTCATTCACCTACCTTCCGATATAATGATCCAAAATCCTTTATTCCATGGTGGTTGTTGTACGAAAATCTGTCTGCGGACAAGTAGATCGACCTCTAGAGCTTGACCTTAACCCTAGACAGAAAAATGCTTATCATGGACACTGACTTCCTTTCAAATCTATCTAAACTAATGCATGAGAAGGGAGGATGACAAAGGTACCTTTTAATCGATGTTTGTCCCTGCACGCTTCGAGTTGTGCTCCAATCCTTTGCTCCTCGTTGAGAGATGTGGACAAAACAAGATACGACCACTTCCTACTCTATTGACATTAGCTTGAAAACAAATCCATCATGAAATGATAAGTTCATGTAACATCAGACACAAACTAGAAAGAAACAGGCCAAGTGTGTCATATTAATGAGAATAACGACAGTAGTACTTACAATCGTAGATGCGAATGCGACAGCTTTGTCAAGTCCTCTTCGTCTAACCCTTGCCTGAAAGGTCCACAACCTGGATAACAGCAGCTTCACTGATCAACCTCCTTTGGCTGACTACAAGTTTCCTCCAAGATCATAAGTTTTACCTATTCATTCTTCCCCCCTTTCCACCATCATAGAGCCTGTTTATATAGATTAGGAAGGGCTTAACCTCTTGAGATATGTTTAGAACCAGTTGGGAACCTTCTTCATGGATCAGGGATCTGTTGATGAGAACAAGAATTCGAGCATAACTACCTCCTAATCTCGAATGTTCCTTCCCTTATTATTCTCAACGGGCTAACAATTGACCCAGATTAGGGAGCGCTCCTCCAAAAGGGGTATCAGAGCGTTGTAGCACTTTTGTTGTGCCTTGGGAAAGCGCCAGTTCTCTTAAGGTGAGCAGCGCTCCCCCAGAAGGGTCTAAGGGGCGTTATAACGCTCCTTGAATCATAGCAGAGGAGCGCCAGCACTTCTACAGCTATAGCAGGGAAGTGCTCCCCCTCCAAATCAGTGTTTCAGGACCTCTTTCAGGTGTCAAGAGCTATTTGATTCTAGTGGGTCAGTCCCTGACCTTCAAATCAGTCATATGAGGTGTCATAAAGGCCTCCTTAGTGTCGTAATCATAGCATCATCTATGAACATTGTTTGTGACACTAATGATCAACTTTCGACACTTACGAAAGTTGTAGGAAAGATACGACACTTACGACGACTGATAGGGACAATGCGACACTTATCCATCTGAGCAATTTCGACGTGTAACAGAATGCCCCCCAAAGTATGAAGTCAGAAGATGTGAACTGATGACTGAAATACTTTGTAGATGCTCAAGCAAGGGTATAGACTCGGAGAACCGGACGAAAGCTGCACACAACCATCCAACAAATGTTATGACATGTTTCAAAACCCAAGGCAGGCATACCTATGATTGGATGTTTCAAGACTCAGTAGGATATGGCCGCCATAAAATGCACTGCGGATCCATAATTGCATTGATAAAAAAGGGTATAGCCACTGAGAATACACTATGGATCTATACTCGCATGACATGAACTGATCGTAGCCACGAAGAATACACAGTGGATCTACGAGATGACAAGACATAGCCACGACCAATACAAAGTGGATCTATGTAACAATGTATGTGCTCTTGTCCAATATAGAAACTCCTTCGCAGCCTGGGCAAAGCATATGTCAAAATGATGGCTCAACCCAGGGTCTTCATACCAATCCCAATGCGGTACGATTCTAACCATGCGAATAGATGTTTTGGCGTCGAACATGGTAGAAACCACCTGATTACCGGTCAATGAGGTGAACCGTTAACAAGTGCGAGGGAGATCACCATTAATGTCAATGATTCCCAAGGTACCTTAGTACATTCCACCGGATGTGAATAGATGAGCTGAAGTCGAACATTCGTGGAATCATTCGATCAAGGGTCAATGATGTAAACCCACTGTCGAATGTGAGGAGGCCTGCCATTGAGGCATGCAGGTCCCAAAGTACTAAATGGTTTCTAAGCCTAATTCAAGGATAATGTGTCGAAGTCGACAGGAATAGACTTGTCGAGGGAGGGCCTTGATGTATCCCCCATCAACAACATGAAACGGACATGGAGATGTAATTGGTAGATCAAGAGAACATGGACTGACATAGGTTTTGAGGAAAGATATTTGGGACGGCTGACTCTCAAGGCGGATACTTCCCTTGAACACTGAGGCACAACAGCGAAACATGACATGGACCAAAACTATGCAGTGGGTACCGTGACTTGCGTCGGGTGACTCAAATGAGTGAAAGGAAACTCAGAGGATTGGCTCAGTGCAGAGGTTCAGCGGATTATGATGTATGCAAAATAACAAAGTGTCGTGTTCAAGGGCGACTCTAAGAAGTGCTAGATGATGTTCTCAAGAGACTGCTTGGATTGCTCCTTTCAATTTTTCCCCCATCCAGATAGATGAGTACCTCTTTTTTTTAATTTAATGAGCTCGAGGAGGATAACACATGCTCGATATAACTCACCTTCGGTAAGTTCCTCTTCCTTTGTTTAACGAACCGGAAGAAGTAAGGATTCGTTCCCATATGGTTCTGTCGATCTGTGCTTTAACGAGTCCAAAGACAGAAAACTCGAAGGTTTTTCGGGATTATAGAGTTTGGAAAAACACTTAAAAGAGAACTCTCTCAGTTCCTTTTTCGTACAGTAGTCCAACGAGACTGAAAAAGGGTTAAACTATCGCTCGCGAGACACCCTTTCTAATCTTTTAATGAGTGTGAAAGGAAGCAAGATCACTCGACAATCTTTTCATATTTAGAGAGTCTGAAAAGGGTTTAAAGGAGACTCCGGGGGGTTCCTTTTTCGTGTGTTCGTATCTGTACAGGTCCGAAAAAGAGATAAAAGTTTACCTGGTTGCATTCTCATGTATTTACGAGCACGAGAAAGAACAAAGACTAAGCTCGGTATGCCCCTAGCTTGAAAGCTGGTGGCTTGACTCCAGAATGATCATCAAAGGCTGGAGACATGCCCCCCCAAGCTTCAATTCATTCACCGACTGTGAGGTTGTCACCAATTTCTGTGCTAGATGGAGAAAAAGGATACAGGTGGATGAAATGAAGGTTCAAAAATGAGACCTAACGAAAGACTCGACTCGACATCTACGAGATCTG
>JASDQU010100828.1:467242-501878 GCA_032191745.1 Picea mariana | reverse complement strand
ATCTTGCCACAGAGAAGAGAAACTATGCTTGTTATGCCCCCTAGCATGAAAGCTAGTGGCCTCTGTTTCATTTTTTAACAAGCTTGCCACAGAGAAGAGAAACTATGCTCTTTGATATGACAAGATAAAAGATTCATTAGAGCTGCCAATAAACCTGCGACGCCAGAAACTAAAAACCAAGGATTAGTGGAGCCATTTTCACCATCAGAGAAACCCAAAATGACTATAGCCTATGAAAATGAAATTTTATAAATATGAATTGATTTGAAAAACTCATTTACCATTTCATTTGCAAAGATTTTGTGGAGTGTTGGAGAATCTCAACTGGAGCAAAACTTGTTCTTCTCGCTGCCGGAGCTACGAATGATCATTTCACACACCGTTCGAACCAGGTAGGTGTTTGTTCTTTGCTCTTTCAATTGTATGGTTCCAAGTTGATCTTTATATCATTATTAATTTACAACACAAAGCCCTAGGTTGTTCATTTTTAACCAAATCGGCCTCCTTTCAATAGTTGATAAAACCGGGGGAATTGTTCACAAAAATGTATTGGGAAATGGTGGTTAGGATTCCCACACCTTAACCATTGATTGGATCGACCATTTTGACCAAAGAATTTTGCAAAAACTCCCCCCGTGGGCCCACGCACCCCTCCACAACGTTTTTCATTTTTATCATATTGTAATCATTGTTTAGTGAATGTTTTAACGGTATGGTGGTCAAAAATGATGATTAGTTACCTTTATATGTGATGGGCATTCGTTTTCATGTTTAAAAATGCTTTTTGGAAATTGCCGAAATCACAAAAACGTGGGGAATGATGAAAATTTTGAATTTTTTGTTTTGTAGGTATATTCGGCAATTATGATCGAGTGGAAAGAGCGGGAACACAATATGGATGACATAGCCACTCTACGGAGTCCCCGTACGAGGGCTGCTTTGAGGGCCTGCGAATTGCTCAAGTTTTTCAAACTGCAGAAAATGAAAAGCGAGGTTTTACTGCTTGAGCACATCATTGGTCTTTGGGACATCACGGAACAAGGATTCCGTATTGGTACATAGCTTCTGACCATCGAGTTGGAAGATGTGTATTTTCTGACCGGCCTCTCGAAAAGAGGGGTACCCATAGCTTTTACAGGGCAGAGGGCATTACCTGAGCAGGTGGACGTGTATCTGGCACGTCATTGTGTTCCGGGAGCAAGGTTGGTAGGGGGCAGGATCCCTATCAAAGATATCCGAGATCTATCTCTTCGATCCATTTTGTTTGCTATCACTAGTGCGACTGGTAGAACTAGTGCTCATTTGGCTTCGAGGTCACAGGTGGCCTATGGTGTTCAGTGTTTAGAGCCGACATTGTTCAACTAGAGTGTCGCGTTCCTTCGGAATGTGAAGGAACAAATTTCTCGGTGCAGGAACGGTCAAAAAAAGTTTGGCTATGGCTCATTCTTAGTCTCATTTTTCTTGGAGCGCATCCCTTTGATGCAGCCTCAGATCGTGCTGGCAGTACGACCAGTAAATGAGCCTCGGATGGAGAGGTGGACTAGCTTATCTCCAAGGTTAGTTTCGGAGTCAGAGTTCTGTTTTACTGGTGACTTCTTCGGCTGGTTGAGGTGGCAGTACCTCTGGATTGAGGACTTCCCGTATGCCGATGTGGACTTCCGCGGGTGTATGGATTTGATTCTGCCCAAGGGGGAAGATTGGGATGAGTCGGGTAAGAGACTAAGTCGTACCTTGTCTAATTTTTTTTTTTTTTTTAAGTTTTTTATGTATATGTATTTTTTTTGGGTATGTAAGAGAGTGTTTAACAGATGTTTTGTCTTCGATGTGCAGACAAGGGAGCAGTGCGCCCAGCAGACATACCAGTGCCAGGATGTCGTGGCGGTGTCCCAGTTGTAGTGGACCCAGCAGTACCAGTGGTGGGCCTTCGGGAGGTTGAGAGGAACCTCCAAGGCCTTACGATGGGTATCCCTCCTCTGCGGAGGGGGGACGTGCCCTTGCATCTGCAGCGATACACTGTAGGGGTGCCAGAGAATATCAATTCTCTGTTGAGACGTGTAGTACGCGCAGTATTATGTTACTCAGAGCACAACGTAGTGTGGGGAGATTAGAGTTTTCCCCGGGGTCATATTTTTGTACGACTTTTCTGGCGAAGTTGTATGGGTGGATGAGCCCAATAATTTGCTCTCTTACAGACTTTTTGATGTAATGTAAACATTTCAGTCACGCCATATATATATATATATATATATATATATATATATATATATATATATATATAGTTTCAAGTTTTTATGATGCCAATGATTTATACATGATGATGTCTGTGGTGTGTTTCAATTTACATGTAATGTACAGTTTTTTCTTTCCTTGAATCTTATCTGTGGGCTAAATACCGATCCATGATGTAATTGGCTAACGAATCTGAAACACTATTAAGTTCTCTAGGAATATGTCTATATTCAATGTAATCGAACATTCATTCGAGACGACGAACTTGCAAGTGTAGACGTAGCAGGATAGGACTACGGATAGCGTAGATGCGGTTGAGTTGACAAACCACGAGTTGGGAGTCTAAGTAAACAATGATACGAGAGATACCTAGGGAGGAGGCTTGGGTCAACAATCCAATGACAACATGATATTCTGCCATATTGTTGGTTGCTGGTCCTAAACAGATGCCTCCCGAACTCACCACCTCGTCAAACTGATAAATAACCCATGCCGCCGAGGCAATATTCCGGGTATGTCGGCTGGCGCCATCCGCGAACCAAAAGAAGATAGGAAAGGCAGATGTCATCTGCGCATGAAAACACAGGCACAGTCATGAGTGGCAACGGTAAAGACTCGAGCACGCGAAAGAAAAGACACACCAAACTAAAAATACAATAATGTACAAAGTACACATGCTAGGTGATCTAGGCATAGTACCTCTTAAGGTAGAGTCCGTTTCGGGGCTCTCCCAGGGAAATTCCATCATGGTCTACTAGTTCATAAGCACCTTTGTGTAAAACACGCTTCACGATGTAGGGACCGTGCCACATAGGTTCTAACTTTCCTGTTCCCAATTTATCATGTGCTTGGTCATAAACAAGGACTAAGTCTCCTTCTGCGAAGGCTCTAGGTTGGACGGACTTGTCATATTGACTCTTGATCCATTTCTGATGTGCCTCATTAATGAGAGCAGCATCACGGCGTGTTTCATCCAGCTTGGATAGATATAAGAATCGTTCTTCTTCCGCAGAAGTATGGGGCAGGAGTTCTACTTTCAACTTGAGTGATGGAATTTCACACTCGATTGGTAGAATGGCCTCAATGCCATAGACCAACTGGAAAGGAGTGAATCCAGTTGAGGTTTTCACGGACGTGCGATAGGCCCAGAGAGCAGAAAACAGTTGTAAATGCCTTGATGTCTTGTTTTCCCCTACCATGCGTTGGATCATGGTTTTTAGGACTTTGTTAATAGCTTCTACTTGCCCATTTGCTTGAGGGTAGTAAGGGGATGATTTTTCATGACGAAAACCCAATTTGACATGTAACTCGCTCATCATCTGGTTTTTGAAGTGTGCACCATGGTCGGTGATAATGGCATGTGGTATACCAAAACGAGTAATGATGTGGTTGAAGAGGAATAGAGCTGCAGTACGACCATCGTTCAGGAAGGTAGGCATAGCCTCAGCCCATTTTGTGAAATAATCGACGGCGACGATGATGTAACCGTGCCCCCCGGCTGAGGTAGGCTTACACTGCATGAAATCAATACCCCATTTGGAGAAGGGGTCGATGGCAATGATGGGGTGCAGCGCAGTGGGGTGGGTGTGTGCCTTCTTGTTAAAGATTTGGCAGGGTGGGCATTTTTTGACAGCCTCGATGCAATCTTTGAAAATTGAGGGCCAAAAGTAGCCGGCACGTAAGATTTTTTGGGCTGTGGCCATCCCAGAAAGGTGACCACCACAAGCGCCAAGGTGGCAATCGTTCAAAACGCGTTCAGCCTCTTCGTGAATCAGACATCGCCGAAGAATGGTGTCAATACCACGACGATACAAAGTGTCACCGAGGATGAGATAACGGGGAGAGTGGTGACGGATGCGTCAACGCTCTTCTCGAGAGATATTTGGCTGGAAGCGTTGAGTTTGAAGGTAGAGGAGAATGTCTCCATACCAAGGATCAGAGGTGTTGATGAGGAAGAGAGACTCATCTGGAAGAGGGTCTCTAGGCTCAATGTTTTCATCAGCACTTGGGAGAGCACAGATGAGCTCAGCAAACACCAGGGATTTTTTGGCTTTAGCCTTCGCAAACTCGAGATCGAATTCTTGGAGAATCATGATCCATTTCGAATATTTTCCCCCAAGTACTTGACGTGTTAAGACGTTGTACATGGGGTTGGAGTCTACGATTACCATGGTGGTGCGTAATAGGATGTAGTGGCGGAATCGTTGGACAGCAATGACAGCTGCCATAGCCAGTTTCTTGACATGCGAATACTTGAGTTCGGGTCCGGATAAACTCTTGCTCAGATAATAAATTACGTGTTCTTCGCCATTAGAGTCTTCTTGAACCAACACCATCGCAATGGTGGAAGCAGAAGCGGCCAAGTAAAGGATATAATCCTTTGTATAGTCGGGAGGATGTAACAAAGGAGTGTGTGTCAAAGCGTGCTTGAGAGCATCGAATGACCGTTGGGTGGTGTCATCCCAGATGAAAGGGATGTTCTTTTGCAGTAGCCGCATGAATCCCTTAGTAATCTCGGTATAATTGCAGATGAAACGGCGAAGAAAGTTTTCTTTGCCTTGCAAACTTTGAAGTTGGGTTAAGTTGGTGGGTGGGGGTAAGGCTAGAATGGCCTTGATTTTTAGGGGATCCACCCTGATCCCATCTTTGGGGATGATGAAACCGAGGAGTCTGTCGGATTCGACAGTGAAAATGCATTTATGTGGGTTCAGACGAATACGATAGAAATGACATCGAAGAAAAATCGCCTGTAAGTGACCGATGTGATCGGGTCAGTTAGATGAATGGGTGGGTAAATCATCGAGGTAAGGTTCCACGATATGTTTGATGTCGTGGAAAGCATAGGACATGGCTCGCTGGAAAGTAGCACCAGCGTTTTTAAGGCCAAACGGTAGCTTCTGGTATGCGAACGTTCCCCAAGGGCAGATGAACATTGTCTTATGTTGATCGGGGGGTAAGATTTCAATCTGGTTGTATCCAGAAAAACCATCCATGAAAGAGAAGATCACGCTTCCCGCGCAATTATCGATGATTTGATCGATAAAAGGTGTAGGGTAGTTGTCCTTGGGACAAGCTTTGTTAAGATCACGATAATCTACGCAAACAMGGATGGTCCCTTGTTTCTTAGCGACCGGAACGAGGTTGGAGTCCCATTCYGTCAAAGGGACGGGATAGATGAAGCCAGATTTTAGAAGTTTTTCAACTTCTGCCTTTATAGCTGCCAGTTTCTTAGGGTGAGCCGGGCGGAGTTTYTGTCGAACTGGTTTTGTGTCAGGGTAAGTTTTGATCTCGTGTATAACGATCGAAGGATCGATCCCTGGCATTTCCTCGTAACTCCATGCGAAGACATCRCGGAATTCCTTGAATAAAGTGGTATAAGAGGCCACTTCGTCGGGTGTGCAATTAGCACCAAGGTTGATGTTTTCCACGACACCTTCTTTGACTGAAATGTCAATTGTGATTGTGGTAGAAATGTTACCCATATTCCCCTCAGAGAAAGTATCTTGAGTGAGGATAGGGGATTGTGGAGTATCGGTAACATCGGGGGGGAAGACAGATCGTATGTCTTGCACTTCTTCCAATGGCGGAAGAAAAGAGGATCGATGGTGGTTGTCATCCCATGGAAAATCGTGGATGTTAAGCATTTCCATGATAGATTCGTCTGAAGGAAAAATTTGAGAAATGTAATCAACGGCGGATGATAGGGAATATAGCCATGAGGGCACCGAATAAATATCGGGTGCAAATAAATGTGAAGTGTTTGAAGGGGGAGAAGCAAACTGAATGGCTACGTATGCGGCTTCGGCTGGGCTTAGTGGCATCGTGTCTCCAAGCTCATCGAATTCCAAAGGACTAGGCACAACCCAAGGATCTGATGATTCCAGGGATTGATAAGGCATAGTCGAGATCATATTGACGACAGCAAGATGATGTGCGGTCGGTGGGAGTGGTGTAGGGAAAGTACCCATGAGGCTAGAATATTTCAATAAGCCAACACCAACGCTTTCATATGTAACCATGTGGTCTCCCAAAAATGGAATATTGTTGGTAGCAGGGATGCGAGCATCAGGTGTGCAAAAATCAAGCTGATCGATGGTGACAATTTTACCTTGATGAGGGAATTGAATGCATCGAAACACCGATGAAGCGACGGCGGTCATCACGTAAAACGAACTCCTTCCAAGTAATAGATTGTAGTCGAGGGGAGCATCGACCACCTCGACATCAATGGTAACAGTTTTGCCGCCCAATTGGACGGCGAGGGATTGTAGTAATCCATGAGGATGAAAACCTCGTCCATCGAAGGCGCGTAACATCGTAGGGGATTTATTTAGGGCAGGTGATTTCAAACCTTTCCAACAGGCTAGAGACATGACACAGGTGGAGGCTCCCTCATCTAGGATAGTTCGATGAATTTGTTGGTTATGAACAACAACATCGATTTGGAAAGCTAGCTGGTGGGAGAGTCGCGGTCGATAATCTTCCAAGTTAAACATGATGTAATTGGATGACTCGGGATCGAAAGCACCAATGGCAGCTAAGAGCGTCCTACGTTGATTTGGACAGTGTTGTAGAACTTCCAACGCGGACATGGCAAACGGGGCCTCGGCCAAATCTTCTACAATATTGTAGTTTTGGGCAGCCCGTGAATTGGGATTGAAAGTGGATTTCCGAATGGTGCTCTTAGGAGGGCGTAGGATGGAGTCAAAAGATGTTTTCTCGATCTGGAGTGGCCCAGATGGAAGGCTGACAGATGGAGGGTTAACAGACGATGGTAAAGGATACGGCGAAGAACCATTAGCAGTCTTCGACTTGTCGGGTTTAACTGGCGTGTCGTATGTCGTAGAACGAGTGGTTAGATTAACCCCGTTTAACATGTAAATGTGTGCGTTGGTCGAGGCTTCATCGTGAGGTTGGTTGGGAGTGCCCCCTGGCGTGGGGGTCTGTGCAACCAATGATTGTTGCTGCGGAAAAGGCTGAGTAAGCACAGCGGGTTGCGAATTTCCTTTGAAAATTTTGGCCACTTCATCGCAATGTGGGCAATATCGAGTGTAGTGATCATCACCGCAAATGAGACACGAAAATTTTGGTTTTCGCTGTGGTTGTTTTCCGGCAGTGGGGGTTTGCGGTTGGGTCTTGGGTTGTTCGTTGTTATTATTCTTCTTTGTTTTGTTTCTCGTTTTCTTCTTGCCCCCGAGTTGTTGTGACGAGGTTGATTGGACCACGTTCACATCATAGACTTGAGTTTGTGGTGCAGGGGTAGAAGAGGGTGTAGTCGGACTGGGAGCAACCATTGAGGCAGGCCGCTGAGTCGTTCCAGTGGACTGGGTGGGAGATTGAGTCTTGACGGAGCCAATAACTCCATCCGCATGCGAAGCAGTCGATGGTTTGGATGGGTCGTTAGTGGCACGGGTAGCGTTGGGTATCAACTCATACAGAGTACCGGATTGAGAATAGACTAAGTCTACGTACTGAGCTCAGGCGATGGCTTCTTCCTCAGTGACCACGCCGCCCATGGCAACGTCATGAGCTATCTGGGGTAATAATGATTTCGTGAACCATTCCGCTAATAATTGGTCAAGGATGACCGCTTTGATTAGCCTTCGTCGTCTTCTCCATTCATGGATATGATCGGAGATGTGTACGGAAGTTGTTTGACGAAGAGAGGTTAATAGTTCAGTACCCGTCTCATATCGGATGGGCAGTTGGAAATGAGTAAGGAAGGACATAGCGAGGGAGTTGAAATCGTAAAAGGATGCGCGTGGTAATTCAATATACCATTTCGCGGCGGAACCCGTAAGTGTTCGTTGGAAAAGACGCAACTGAATCGAGTCATCCATGAGGGAGTTTGATGAACACCACAAATGGAAGGTCATAACGTGGTTGTTTGGGTCTTCTCCCGACTTTCCGTCAAATTTAGGGATATCAGAGGGCAGTTTTGCTGGAATGGCTGGCCAAACCGTAGAATGATGAATGGGATCATTCGTTAACCGAGACAGATCTGGAAGGTCCAGGGTGGCTAAAAAGGGTAGCTGTCGGTTAACCTGTGGATAATGTTGGTGTGGCAGAGGGACACCAGTGGGGCCCAATACTGAGTTATGTGAATAGTTATAACTCGTGGGTCCTCTCATGTTGGGTTGGTTTTGACCAAGGTACATAGGATTTGAGATGTTTTAAGAAGTGTTCGTGAGTGGAGGATAACCGGATGGGTTTTTTGGATTATAAGTTGGGTTGGGCATTTGTCCATGAGGGAGTTGTTGCAAAGTCTGAACGTTTTTCCCCGTGGAGGCATGTGGGTTTCCTTGGAAAGGAACGTTCCACGGGTTAGGTGCGGTAGGCACATTTTGTCCTGTGGAGGCATGCGAATTTCCTTGAAAAGGGATGCTCCACGGATTGGGTGCAACGGACACATTTTGTCCTTGCGGTTGATGGTGGACTCCGACTTGAGGTTTCCCCCCAGCATGAGGGTGTCCCCCGAATGGAATTTGGCCTCCGGTAGGAGGATGCCCCCCAGCTTGAGGTAGAGTTCCCAGGATTTGAGGGCCAGACGTAAAAGATTGGCCAGTGTTGCTGATTGGGTTAGGACCACCAAGGACAGTCCCTCCGGGTTGTTGGATAGGTATGGAACTTCCCGGTACCATTTGGGTAGTGGTTTGGGCGGTGGTGATAACAGATGTGTTCAGCGCCCTGAATCCAAAAGGGATATTAGGTCTTGGTGTTACAGGTGTGCCAATCGGGGCTTGATTGACTACCGCATTACCGGCAGGAATGGTCAGAATGTGTGGGGCCATTGTGGACTGGGCCATTTGGAGGGGAATAGCAGGGTTAACAACCTGATCGACTGGGTGACTCGTGGTTTGACCAGATGGTCCTGCTTCACCAGGAAGGTTATCAGGATGGAACGGTTGTCGAATGGATTCGAAATGTTCATAAAGATTTCGTCCTGATGGAGTGCTCCAAATAGAACGAGCGGTTGTGGGACTGATACTTACTGCAGTGTTAGGACGAACAGGAGTCCTATATTCCTCACCAAAAATGGGTTGTGTGGATCCCATGTATGTTTCGGTAATAAGCCTCTCTGGTAATCGTGGGACTTCCTCATCTATGACATTCCCGAGGGAGTCCAAATGAAGTAATAGTGGTTCGAGAGGGGCCGCCGAAGTGGGATTCGCAGTTGTGACAAAAGCGTCTTCCCGGGAAATTGTGGTATTTTGAACCTCTCTCTGTTGAGGAGATGGTTCTGTAGAATGAGTGGGTAAAGGGGTGTCTCCTTCCATATTTTTTGGAGGAAGCCCTTGTAGCCTCCGCGAGCGTCATGGAGGGTCTATGTTGGCAGACAAGAGTTGACGAAAGAAATCTATGGCCAACTAGCGAAAAGAAACAGCACACGCTAAAAAATCTAAGAATCACAACCAAGCAAATAGGGCCTTCTTTTGATGACCGTACTAGTTGGTGATGAAATCCAACGTCGCGTGATCAAGTCTAGAAGGGGCGAGGCTAGGGTGGAATAGTTACAATGGCGACCTGCTTAACGGACTNCCCGAGTGAGTTTGACCAATGTCTGCTCCAGGTACAGTGAGACTTCCCATCACCGTCACCTTGTGTAAGAACCCAAAAGATTACGGCCACTAAGGTTACCAATTCGCAGTCAGCCCCTGGGTAGGAACAGTCGACAGTTCGATCCGAACGTACGGGCAGGGTATCAAGCCCGAAATCAACTAAGAAGCTTCCACACAGTAATTGTGGATTTACCTCAAAGTGACCCCCATAATACGATCAGACCACCACAAATAGTTAAACCACGGAGGGTTAGTCCCCGTAGCTCACCTGAATGCAACCTCGTGCGTAACCCCTGTGTGAGAGGGGGATCCCAGGCAAACTTATACGATAACTAGATCTAATCTCCCTAACTCAGGATGCTAATGTTTATTTTAGAAACTTTGGAGAGTTATGCTCACAGCCCTGATCCAAATTACTACACCTATTCTACTGTTGGTGGAGGATTCTATCAAAGAAAATGTTCTAGATAAATTTTAATTAGCGTTGATTTTTATGGCTGTTCTTTACGCAAAAGGGGTGTGTGGAAGTGAAACGAATGGAATTAAGACTCTAACCCAAAGAGTGCATCAAGCATGATAAGCAATCATTTTCTTTCGATGAACATCTAGCTAAGGGAGAGAGAGAGTTCTTTCACTAACAAGCACAACTACAGAATGCCCTCAAACAATTCTTTTCTCAATCAAATTCTGACGTAATGCAAAACTTTTAAATGCCTTCTAATATGCTCAATCAATCATAAAGATATATTCTATTGTTTGTGTATGGGTGATGATCAATACAACACAATGCTTATTTCTGCTAATTATTTTCTTGGTACGAATGAAAGACCAAACTAGCATCAGCAAGAGTCACACAAACAATACACCCTTCGTAGCAATCAAAACAAAAAACGAAAGAAAAGAAACAATCAAAGAAAAGCAAACTTCACACCCAAAAGAAAAATTTGAAGAACAAATGACCTCGAGTGAAAACAAGATACAGAGATCTGTAGACCTTTGATGACCTTCACCAGGGTTTTCGCTCAATTTCAGAGAAAAGAAAAACAATGCATAGGTTCCAAGCTTCACTTAACAGGAAAAAATCAATGCAAAAAGGTGAAGAAGGTTACAAGATCCAATCAACAAGGTGTTTATTCCTCAAACAGATAGATGTCAATGTTAAAAGGGAAGACAAATTGACTCACTAGATCATTTAGCAGAAGAGCCCTAGAGGCAAACCCTAAAAAATGCAATTGTGGAGGGTTTTTTGGCCAAAAGGAGGCTGGTGCTCTGTTGCCAAGGGCAAAGAGCGTTATAGCACTCTGTGTAAGGCTGTTAGAAGCGCTGGCTCTCTGGTAACACTATGTCAGGGGCGCCAGGGTCTAAAAGTCCCAGAAATGTCAAGAAAATTCAAAAATTGAAGTTCTAACTTGACACAGATGCTGAGTATGATGGGACAAGGAGCCAATCATCTCATGAAACTAATCAAATAGGGGTAAAACAGGTCTGAAACAATCAAGGGACAGAACAAGGTCAATGAGGAGAAAAAATCAAAACAAAAGGTTTCGATTCGAGGCTATCTCCCCAGCGGAGTCGCCAGTTTCTGTTGTAGGAAAATCTACCTGTGGACAAGTAGATCGACCTCTAGAGCTTGACCTTAACCCTAGACAGAAAAATTCTTATCATGGACACTGACTTCCTTTCAAATCTATCTAAACTAATGCATGAGAAGGGAGGATGACAGAGGTACCTTTTAATCGACGTTTGTCCCTGCACGCTCTGAGTTGTGCTCCAATCCTTTTCTCCTCGCTGAGAGCTATGGAAAAAACAAGATACCACCACTTCCTACTCTATTAACATTATCTTGAAAATAGATCCATCATGAAATGATAAGTTCATGTAACATCAGACACAAACTAGAAAGAAACAAGCCAAGCGTGTCATATTAATGAGAATAACGACAGCAGTACTTACAATCGTAGATGTGAATGCGACAGCTTTGTCAAGTCCTCTTCGTCTAACCCTTGCCTGAAAGGTCCACAACCTGGATAACAGTAGCTTCACTGATCAACCTCATTTGGCTGACTGCAAGTTTCCTCCAAGATCATAAGTTTCACCTATTCATTCTTCCCCCCTTTCCACCATCATAGAGCCTGTTTATATAGATTAGGAAGGGCTTAACCTCTTGAGATATGTTTAGAACCAGTTGGGAACCTTCTCCATGGATCAAGGATCTGTTGATGAGAACAAGAATTCGAGCATAACTACCTCCTAATCTCGAATGTTCCTTCCCTTATTCTTCTCAACGGGCTAACAATTGACCCAGATTAGGGAGCGCTCCTCCAAAAGGGGTATCAGAGCGTTGTAGCGCTTCTGTTGTGCCTTGGGAAAGCGCCATCACTCTTAAGGTGAGCAGCGCTCCCCCAGAAGGGCCTAAGGGGCGTTATAACGCTCCTTGAATCATAGCAGAGGAGCGTCAGCGCTTCTACAGCTATAGCAGGGAAGCGCTCCCCCTCCAAATCAGTGTTTCAGGACCTCTTTCAGGTGTCAAGAGCTATTTGATTTCAGTGGGTCAGTCCCTGACCTTCAAATCAGTCATATGAGGTGTCATAAGTGCCTCCTTAGTGTCGTTATCACAGCATCATCTCTGAACATTGTTTGCGACACTAATGATCAACTTGCGACACTTGCGAAAGTTGTAGGGAAGATACGACACTTACGACGACTGATAGGGACAATGCGACACTTATCCATCTGAGCAATTTCGACGTGTAATAGTGGTGATTGGTCCTCAATTAAAAAGGGAACGGTCACGATTCTACGATCCTTTTTAAAGGATATCTGTCTGCACGTCGCTCTGGTTTTTTGCGCGATCTCTGCAACTTTATCTCTCCTAAGATTTAAGATTTCAAAGAAATATTCATTCTTAACCATAATACCATGTCCAACAGTTTCAGCCCATACCATTCTGGTGTTTCAGCCTTAAGCTCAGATACCAGTCTGTAACATTCCCAGCCACCCACAGTCCGGGCACACTACTTCAAGCCCGCTTCTGGACTCCTTTTGAAATATGATAAAATTTTAATGAATAAAGATGCATGAATATTCACATGCAGAGTTAAAGATTCATGATACAACATAACGAAATGAGACATATGATGTGCACAACAATAACCAACAAGAATGCATAATATAGATACAAATTTCATAGATAAATAAATACACAACAAAATAAATACACAGGTAAATAAAACCATGACAGAGAGCACTTATCTTTCATGAAACGAATAACCAACTAGTTGCATACCAAGGATGTTCCACCCAACCGTAGACACTGTTGTTCCAAGTCTCAACAACAATTTCACCCCCGAGCCAGAGCTATGAATCCACAAGGACAATTCCAGAGTATCACTCAGCTTCCCAAACCAGTCAGCACTCAAGCTCTCACGGGATTTTCATCACCCACAACAATCCAATGTACACCATATTTATTCTACCCATCATGAACAACCCAAGAGACTAGACTCAATTCTCTGCCACACAGCCCCTCAGGTTGTCCATCTCCTTCTAGGTCTCCAGTGCATCTGGTCAAGAATCTAAATGTTGGAACTCTCAGGATTTGCAGTTGTGAGAAAAAAAGAACACAGGCCAAAGAATATCAGACATGCAAGCATTAATTCATGGATGGAATACACCAGTAGTATCTACAGCCAACAAAACCATGGCTCCTCTCCCATGATTTGTTTTCCTTTCCCAAGCCAAAACACGAATGTGGAAGGATGAGTGGGTGAAATAATTAGTGGAGAGAGAACAGAATGAAAGGTGTGTACAATGAACAATGAGTGAGTGAGTGAAGAAGAACCAACCCCCACCACAGAAAAAATATGAGTTTATATATTTCTTGGAATTAAGGAACCACATGGCCTCCCCCCCCAGAAAGATCATGTAACTATTTTTCTCCATTAAAACAAAAATGGGTAAATAAAATATAAAATAAATTCCTATCCCCTCAAGCCCCCTCTATTGTGGAATCATAGCCCCCTATAAATCTTGTCCTTGTCCGTCTAACAGCCAGTGATGTATTTATTATTAATAATGATCAACACATTACATTTCCTAGGCACACTGGCCTCTTTTAATTTTTTGGGCACTCTAGCCTTTTATTAACAAAATACATTATTTAATACGGGGCTTAAAATCGAGGTATTACTAGAAGCCTAATTACTGGACATAAAGAAATATTTTCATGTTTACAATTATCTAGTAATATAAAGGTGAGAATGATCATCTATAACTTGAAGGGTAAAGCTAGCATATGGTGGCAGGATTTGAATTTATCCAAGGGTTTAAAGGGAAAAAAATGGAATGGGCAGACTTTAAGAAATATTTTAAGAAACAAGATTTTTCTAAAAGTTATTATGAAAGAAAAACCAAAGAATTGTTTGAGTTGAAGTTAGAGCAGATGTCTATGGAAGATATGATTACCAAATTTTTTGAACTATTAGGTTTCATGCCTTATATAAAATAAGATAAGGTAAAAGTTTAGTTATTTCTAAGTTGCTTGCCTCAGTCATATAAGGACAGAATATAGTTTGACAATCCAAAGAACTTGAATGAAGTGCTATGAAAGGAAATAATATGCTATGAACAATGCAAGCAACGATCTGAAAACCCAAATGCATTGAGAGGCAAGAAGCATGAAAAACTCAATCAAAGAAAGAAAGGTTTTAAGCCCGCACCTTTTTAGAATATGACCAAAGAACAGCAAGAAAAAACTCCTCCTGGAACTCACTACAAGTACAAGGTGGAAACAAGTTAGTTAATTTAGGATTTAAGAAAACAATTGATAATTCCAGAGAGCCATTGAAATGTTGGGGATGTGGACAACCACATTTGTTGAGGAATTATCCATATAGAAATTCTGCAAACAAAACTATCCAGAACATACAAGAATCTTCAATAGTTGGAGATATTGGAAAAAGTATTCATAGAATCGATGCAGATTTAGATGGCAGGAAGGCAGGTCATCAATCATCCATTGTGGAAATTGAAGGTTAAATGCATGACAAAAAGGTTTCAATTTTAATAGACCTTGGAGCAAGTTTAAGTTTTGTTACTCCATCATTGGTAGACTCATGCAAATAGGAAAAGGTAAAACATCATAAATCTTGGCTGGTACAATTAGCAACAAGTACTAAAAGAAAAGTAACTAAATTCATCTCTAATTGTAAACTAGAAATAAGTGGTCATGATACTAAGGTAAATTTAAATGTATTACCTTTAGGATCGTATGACATACTTATAGGCATGGACTGGTAAGAAAAACATAAAGTAGTATTAAATTGTTATGTAAAATCTGTTACTTATAGAGATGAAGGTGGAGTAACAAGGATAGTTCAAGGAATTAGTAAACTTGTCTCTTTAAGAAAAATATTAGCATTACAATTAAAGAAGTGCATTAGTAAAGGCTGTAAAATATATGTTATTCAAGTGACAAATCTGCTAATTGAAGAAAGCAAACCAAGATTAGAAAACTTGGTTTTCCTTCAAGGATTTGAGGATGTATTTGTTGAATAAATACATGAGTTGCCTCCGAAGACAGAAATAGAATTTTCTATCAATTTATTATCTGGATTTGCATCGGTATCCAAGGCACCCTACAAAATGAGTATCCCTAAATTAACTGAGTTAAAAAACCAACTACATGAATGATTGGATAAAGAGTACAATAGACCAGTTGTTTCTCCTTGGGGAGCACCGACATTATTTTCCAAAAAGAAATATGGAACTCTCTGATTGTCCATCGATTATCGTCAACTAAATAAAATAATGATTAAAAACAAATATCCATTACCCAGGATTAATGATTTATTTGACTAGGTTGGAGGAGAAAAAATCTTCTCTAAGTTGGACCTAAGGTTTGGTTATCACCAAATCAGAATAAAGGATGAATACATTAATAAAACAAATTTTAGAACTTGTTATGGACATAACAAGTTTGCAGTAATTCCCTTTGGACTCACTGATGCACCAACAACATTTATGTGTCTAATGAATAGTATATTTAGTCAATACTTGGATAAATTTGTGTTAATATTTATTGACGATATACTAATCTATTCGAAGATGGAAGAAGAGCATGAAAAACACTTGAAAATAGTATTACAAACTCTAAGGGGGCATAAGTTATATGCCAAGTTTGATAAATGGGACTTTTATCAAAGGAAAATACAGTATTTGGGCATGTAATATCAGAAGATGAAATTGCAGTGGATCCCAAAAAGATTAAAGATATTATGTAATGGCATGTACCTAAGAACATAGCAGATATATGATCATTCATGGGAATTACATGTTATTACGGATGGTTTATTGAAGGATTTTCCAAAATTGCCTACCCCATTACATCATTGCAGAAGGAGTAAAGTTTATTTGGTCAAAAACATGTCAAGATAGTTTTTATAAGTTGGAGGACTTATTAACTATGACACCAATACTCAAAGTGGTTGATCCTTATAAAGACTTTACATTTTGTGTAGATTCCAATAAAGAATGTTGGGGAAGTGTATTGTCACAAGACAGACATGTAATTTGTTACGAATCTTGAAAATTAAAGGAACATGAAAGGAACTATGTAACTCATGACATGGAATTAGCGGTTGTAATTCATGCATTAAAAATGTGGTGACATTAATTAATGGGAACATTTTTTTTATTATTAACATATAACAGTGGTGTGAAACATTTGTTTAGCTAACAAGATCTCAATGCATGACAAGCAAGGTGGTTAGCATTTTTAAGCGAGTTTGATTTTGAAGTTCGACATGTCAAAGGGAAGGAAAATAAAGTCAAAGATGCTCTTAGTCGAAGAACTAATGCAATATATGGAATTATCATTAGTAAACCAGAAAGTGATCTTGAGGATAGAATTAAAACTGCAAGTATAAATTATGTGGAATACATCAAAACAACAGAACGATTGTTGAAAAATGAAGGAAATGTTGATGTGACATATTTTAGCATTGGCAAAATGGAATATTAAGGTTAAAAAATAGAACATATGTGCATAGTTCTACCGATTTAAACCTAGTAATTATAAATGAGCTGCAAAAAAAGCCTTACTCTGGTCATTCAGGATATCAGAAAATGATAACATCCTTGAGGAAACAATTTTATTGGCCTAATTTGAAAACCGAAACAACTTATTATTTATCTAAATTTTTAGATTGTCAACAGGTGAAAGTTGAACATCAACATCCAACAGGTCTATTACAACCTTCAATTATTCAAGAATAGAAATGGGAATTTATTTCTGTGGATTTCATTAAAGGTTTGCCTAAAACTCAAAGACAACATGATTCTATTATGGTAGTAGTGGATAAATTTAGTAAGCCTGCCCATTTCATACTTGTGAAATCAGCTTAGAAAGCTATTAATATTGCTAAAAAAATTATGAAAGAGATATTTAGATTACATGGAATTCCTAAAATGGTGATTTCAGATCGAGATGTCAAGTTTACATCAAATTTCTAGAAGGAATTGTTTGCAAGTGTGGAAACTAATTTGAATTTAAATATAAGTTATCATCCACAAAGGGATGGACAAATAGAACATACAAATCATATTATTGAATATATGTTACGAATGTACATAAGAACGAGACCAACTAAGTGGGAAGAGTACCTACACTTATTCAAGTTTGCATACAATAAGTATTATCAAGAATCAACAAAAAAGAGTCCTTTTGAAGTCTTATATGGTAGGAAATGTACAACTATGATCAGTTGGGATAGTCGAGTTGATCGAATAATTATTAGAACATAAATGTTCCAAGAAATGGAACAAATAGTCAAGAAGGTGCAACACAATTTAAGGGTTGCGCAAGATCGACAAAAATGTTATGCAGATCAGAAAAGACAACATAAAGAATATAATGTTGGAGAACATGTATACCTCAAAGTTAAAGAAAAAAGGAGCTCGTTAAAATTAGGGATATGTTCCAATTTGGCACCCAGGTTTTTTGGACCATTCGAAGTGCTAGCTTGAATTGGACCAATGGCATACCAACTAGCGCTCTCTACTAATTTGAAAATTCATAATGTTTTTCATATTTCATTATTAAAAAGGTATATTCATGATCCTACTCACATTATTGATTGGAACATGGTGTAGGTGGAACCAGAAGGCAAGTTCCAAGAGGAACCTCTATGCATTCTGGAAAGTAAAGAAACAGTACTTCATAACAGAGTCATCACACAGGTAAAAGTGAAATGGAAGCACTTTGGTCCTGAGGAGGTTACTTGGGATCTAGAAGATGAAATGATGAAATCGTACCCAACTCTATTCCAAGTGATGACTGGAAGAAAATACTGACACTAAGGACAATGTTATTCTTAAGGGGGAGAGGATGTAATATACTCCAATATTAAACATTTTATTGAATAATTTCCATTTTCGTACTTGATATTATTAATACATTTAATTGTTATTGTTTAAATTATTGAGCAAGAGTTTTACTTGCCAACTATTCTCTTTTTATGGAAAAATGTAAGAGAAAAAAAAAATAATTTAATAAATGCGAGAAATAGATGGAACAAACATGTTAAAAATACTTGACTATGACTCCATGAGTGGGGAACATGTTCGAGTTAACTTAGAGATGGATCTGATAAGTGTCAGAAGTGGATTTTTTTCACTTTCAGCCCCTAAAAATCATGGATTTCTAAGCTGTGAATTTCCAAGGAGGGAAATGAATTCAAGAAAAATGATAGGAAAAATAAATAGGGATATATACAACATATGTTTCAGGAAGGATGTTGCTTAGTATGTTGGGGAAAAGAAGGATTATTTGATGTGTGAGCATAGAGTGTGTTAGTAAAATAATTATGAATTGTACATAGGTAAGTTGGCTAAGGAGTGGAGCTCGGTTTACCCTTATGGAGTCATAGTCATGATTGTGGGTGATATGGACTAATATCTTGGTTGTTATGCATCTACAGTTGGGTGGAACATGGTTGTTCCATATGTTTCTGGCTTTTTTGGTACATATATGTATACTCTGACTTATTAGTGGATATATTTAGTATACTAATGTATTATTCAATTGCAAGATTATTGATTATGTGAAGTTTTTCTATATAGATTAAAGAAGGGTTTATGAATTCCATACAATGTTATCCTACAACTGTTAAAGTTCCACATTACAAAATAAATTATGGAAAACAGAGATAAAATAAATTTGACAAAACAATATGCTAGTATATGTAATTAGCATTACTAATGATAGGTCTATAGTTTTTTCTCACAATACAACTATTGTGTGTTAGAGAAAAACATAGGAATAAGACTTGAAGTGAAATGAAAACCCTCGTCCAATGATAGACAAAGATATTGTTATTTCTTGTACTAAATTACAAATACTTTAAATAGTAAAAAAGAATGGATTGTATGCATAAATATAAAGGGTATTCTTTACTTATATAATATGGGAAAAGCCCAAGCATATATAAATAGAAAGAATCTCATATAGAGGGACCTTGTGTTGATAGTTTGGTTTTCATTGATGTCAACCCTTGAAGAAGCCTCAACGGTGTGGTTTCAGTACCTGAAGTTGATAAAGGAATATGGAAAAGAAGGATAGTGTAATTTCATGGAATAATATCATATATGGATAGCACATGTCGTGTTGTTTCCGGTGAAATGTAGAACACCATGTGGTTCCTCACATTTAGGGAGATATGGCCTTGTAAAGTTGGAATCCCCGAAGAGTAGTCAAGAATCCCCTAGTTGGTTACAAGTCTTAGTCAAAGGGTAAAGTGGTTGTAACAAGAAATCCCTAAAGCAAGGATAGAGGTTACTATGAAAAAGTATATAAACACCTCAAGGAGTCTCTCATAAGAACACTCACACACTCATTCATTGATTATCTAGTGATCATTTTCTAAGGTTGTGATGAAATATTTTTGAGGTAGAAAAGGAGGGTCGAAGGAGAAAGTCGTGGGGTTGCAGAAAACCCTAGTTTCATTGGTATCCACAGGTTGTAGGTCAGCAGGGTGTGGATGTACGTGTTTTGTAGTGTAGGAAAGCGCAGATATCCATAGGATGTAGAAGAGAAAGGCATGTATCTGTGAAAAGATAATGAAGTTTTGAGTAGATGTTGGTACCAGTTTCCTAAAGGTTTGAAGGAAGTCTATAGGTCAGCATCTCAAAGTTGCAGGTCAACTACAGAAGTATTTGTATGGTTGTATACTTTTTTTGATGGTTACTTCTTGTCATGATATGGTGTATTCTTGAGGGATACTTGGTACGGTTGGTATGGTATATTTTGGTAGCTTGGTTGAGTGAGGAGCACTCTTATTTTTGGTTCAACATATGACATGGTCCTTATTGTTCTTATCTTTGACTTGATTGTATATGGTTGAGGCATATGCATGTTGTGTGGTAGAATATGCATGAGAGGCATGCATTGTCTCCTTGATATACTTCATTCATGATATGATACATATCTACATATGGTTAATGGTATGGTATATGGTACAAGTTACACATAGTTCATGATTAACTACTATTTATTGATGTATCTTTGGTTCATGATTGATGCATGAGATATTATGTATTTTGGTATACAATTGATGCATGGTATGGTACATGTGTTAGTTGGTTGATGAGAAGATACAGGTTGATGAGACAGTGATAGTAACAGTGATAGAGGGACAACGATAGAGGCAAAGTGATAGTGAAAAAGTGACAATGACATATATAGAATGACAGAGAAAATGGAAATGATAGTGGTAGAATTTGTGATAGCAACAGTTGGTCTACACTTATACTTCAAGGCGATAGGACGGGGCAAGGATAGGTGGTTGTAGCCACCTTTTGGTTGGAACCAGAGAAATTAGGGGGTTGTAGCCTCCTTCTGGTTGGAGACATAGAATTCAGAGAGTTGTAGCTTCCTTCAGGTTGAAGATTGAGAATAGGGGGTTGGAGCCTCCTTCCAGTTGTAGTTGGAGAATTGGGAAGTTGTTCCTTCCAATGAATGTATTCTTTTGATATATAAGAAAATCATTTTGTGGTTTTCTCCCATTTGGGTTTCCACGTAAATTCTGGTTTACAGTGTATCTATTGTGATGTGAATCTATTTATGATTATATTTTTGATGATATATTGAATTCTAATGATAAAATGATGAATATTTTTGAAGAATATACCATGGTTAAAAGTACTATAATTTCTCATTACTGATTCACCCCCCTCTCAGTAATCCAACAATTGGTATTAGAGCATGTGCTTTAAGAAGCAGTTTAACAACTAGAAGGAGCTCATGGATCATGCTAGGATTGGGGTACCACAGTTTGATGGTGAGAAATATGATTTCTGGAGCAGAAGAATGAAAAAATATATACAAGCACAAGAATTCGATGTTTAGTGATTAGTAGTAGATGGATACAAAGCACCCTTCACTTCCCTGACAAATAGAGATGGAAAGAAGCTCGAAGAAAATGACTCATGGGCTACAAACACCATCGAAAATGGTGTGAATCAAGCGATACATACCAAGATTATGCACTGTGATTCCACAAAGGAGATGTGGGATAAACTAAATACTATCTATGAAGGAGATACGAAAGTTAAGGAAGCTAAACTTCATATTTTCATAGCCAAGTTTGAACAATTGAAGATGAAAACATAGCAGCCTACTTTCTACGAGTTGAAGAAATAGTAAACAATATCAAAGGCATGGGAGACGAGATAAAGTGTAACATCCCTAGACACCTATTGGGCTATGCCACTCAAAATTTTGAATTCTGATGCAAATTTAAGTCATAAAAAAATACTCCACAAATGCACAGATTTATACAAAATAATAACATAAATACACATGCAACATACACGGGAAAAAACCATGAAAAAAATGCATAAATATTATTATAGAATATGAATTAGCACACAATTGACACTTATATTTGATTTAAAAGAACACCAACTGCGTGCATACCTTCAACATTCCTCCCAGCCTTAGACTGCACTTCTTATAACACTGAACAGTGGGTCACCCCCGAGATGGGACTAAACTCCACCTAGGTAAATGATTCCAAACCTGGATAAGGTATCTTAGATAACAGGAAAACTTAGTCATAGGTGCCAACTCAAACTAACATACTGCAATCCCTCATTCCCCACATGCCTATCCCATCCTAGGAAGTGTGACCCTTCTTTGATCAACAGTCCCTCCACTGCCCCACTTCCTTTCTGGGGCTTCAACAACAAGTCAGATAAAAAGTATTAGAGCCCTGTAATTGCAGTTTGGCACCTTTAGGAATCAATTCCCAATAATTCTCTCTGCTAGAGAGAATGCTCACGGGCTTGAAAACTCACTTCTTTAGTCCAACTACAAAGCTAACCAGGGTACAAGTACATGTACATGTATAGTAACAACATGCTACGAATAACAATTGAGTGAGTGGAAGAAGGATGATAGAATGATAGGAAAATGAACTAAGTCCCAACTATATGTATGCATGATCCCAACTTGACACTTATGATATTGAGAAATACCTTGGGCCCACTTGTCCCCATCCTTAGAACTTAGGATACAATAATTATCCATACTTTATACTTTAAAGAATATTGATATAATATTCCTTTGGGATTAATGCCCCCCATCTTATCCCCTTATCCTTAAATTTTATCCCCCTTTCCCTATATAGTGGAGTTTAGTCCCCCATACTCTTTTACATGGATGGTTTGCAACAATGATGTATTTTCATTAATATTTACATGTGATTACATATTACAATGATGTCTCACTGGCCATTTAAGATCTAGATCTCCAACCTAATAAACAAAGGCACTATGTCCTCAAAATACATATAAACAAAGACACTCTAGCCCCAAAACCATTCACTTAATCCATTGTACGCAAACTTAGGATGGTGCGCAACCTTCCTTTAGTGCGCAATCCTCACACACTCACATAAGTGTGTGATACATTATAAAATGGTTGCACTTATTTGGTATGAGATTATCCCGCACTAAATCAATGCGCACATAACTGAACCAAAGACCTTGTACCATCAGCTCGCCATATTATATGTATAATTACATTTACATTTATATGTACAATTGGGATTTGGCCTAGGGGTATTACATAGCCTCTGAAACAATGGGACAAGCCATAGTATATTTAAAAATTCCATGTATACGCATGGAATTTTGGTCAATGGATGTGATGAAGGCTATAAGGGATCGTATATGGAATACTATAGTGTTTGGTGACAATTTCCTTTTTGGAGGGATGCACTTTGGTGGAGGTTGATACATCAAAGGGATTATTTGAATTGATTAAAATAATATTGGGATATCATTATTATGTACAATAATTGGACTATGTGCATGCTCCTTTTCAATGTGCTCATTTCCATATGTGGTGACATAGTGGAATATTTCCCTATAGGGTTTTCAAAGACGATCTAGCATAAAAATATTTGGGAACCCATTTCCTTAAATTATGAATCTACATATTCAACTTCTCAAGGTGTGAAAACCTTCCAAGTTGAGGAAGAGGCCCCCCATGGCTACAATGGAAAGTGTTTTGTGGGAGACATTTTGATTCCATGGATTGAAGTTAATCGAAATATTTCCTACAACTAGGTGGGATCTTAGTCAGACACCTTTTCTCCTTTAGCTAAATGAATTCCATTGTATATGGATAGAGGCCTTGTATGACCTTGTTCTTGTGATTACTTACCTATATCTCCTTTATCTAACATTTTGGGTCACAAGGATGGAAATTAAATTGTCTCACCCCTTACCACCCCCCCCCCTGCCGCGCCTTAGAGAATGAAAACCCCCTACAGAGCGGCATAAATTAATCTCCTTTCAACAAATTTCTAAGGGATAGGGACCAAGCTAAACTAGTGGACCTAAAATGGTTAATGGAGAAAGAAAATATTGATGTGGTATTGTTTTAGGAAACTATAGGTTATGGGGTATCCATTGTCCCTAGGTTAAATTCATTTTTGAAGGATTGGAATTTCATGGCTTTAGATGTTATTAGCTTGTCTTATGGGATGACTTGGGGTGAAATTCGGGTATGATTCTCAAAAAATATTTCTCAATTTCTTCAGGCCTCTACATAGAACTCACCTTTAGTGGTATCAACTATAATATAATGGTTTTAAATATATATGGACCCTACAATGACAAGTATTATTTATAGGATATAGTTTTTTATGCTTATATTTATTAGGTGGACAATCTTATCATTGGAAGCAACCTAAACTTCACAATGTTCAAATCTGAAGTTTAGGGGGAGAATTCTCGAGATGATGTTTTGGTGGGATACTCTTTGAATGGGTTGGAATCCAATAACCTAGTGGATATTGAACCCTTAGAAATTTTGTTGACCTGGTTTAACAATAGAGGGGGTGCTCAAGGGATATCCAAACATTTGGACATGTTTTTGGTTAAAAGTGAGCTCCTCCTTTGCTCTTCAACATATAGGTTGTGGGTAACATGGCTTTAGATGTTATTAGCTTGTCTTATGGGATGACTTGGGGTGAAATTCGGGTATGATTCTCAAAAAATATTTCTCAATTTCTTCAGGCCTCTACATAGAACTCACCTTTAGTGGTATCAACTATAATATAATGGTTTTAAATATATATGGACCCTACAATGACAAGTATTATTTATAGGATATAGTTTTTTATGCTTATATTTATTAGGTGGACAATCTTATCATTGGAAGCAACCTAAACTTCACAATGTTCAAATCTGAAGTTTAGGGGGAGAATTCTCGAGATGATGTTTTGGTGGGATACTCTTTGAATGGGTTGGAATCCAATAACCTAGTGGATATTGAACCCTTAGAAATTTTGTTGACCTGGTTTAACAATAGAGGGGGTGCTCAAGGGATATCCAAACATTTGGACATGTTTTTGGTTAAAAGTGAGCTCCTCCTTTGCTCTTCAACATATAGGTTGTGGGTAAATTAGGTGATATTCTTTGATCACTTCCCTATATTTCTAGAATTGGACCTGCAAATGACCCAACTAGGTGCCCCCTTTAAATATAATTTGAGTCAGGATCATGAACTAGATTTTGTAGACTCGATAAAAAATTATTGGATTCCTTCTGATCCATAATTGGATAAGTCCCCTTGAGAACATTTTATACACTCGTTAAAATTGTTAAAGAAAAAATATATGGAGTGGTTGGTGGACAGATTGAAATAAAGGAATGGACGGCTAGAGAATTATAGGCATAGTTGGGGGTGTCGTCAAAATAGGAAGGTCCTGTTCCTAATCAAGGATACATTGAAAAAATTAAACAACTTTACAAGGAGCATTATAAATTACTGCAAGATCAAGAAAGTGATTTCTGAAAAAAAAAGTCGTGTGACATGGCTAGCTCTTGGGGATAGTAATACTAAATTATTTCATAGTTTTGTGACTTAGAGGAAGAGGTTAACATGCTATTGACGAATTTCCCTCTACAAAATGGATCTCAATCCATGATTTCCCAAGCTCGACAACTCTGAAAATGGATTACTTTGGTGGTTTGTCTCATATTCCTGAGGAATAAAATATCATTGAGACACTCAAGATGGAAATGTCATTTCTAGGTCTTGGGTTTAATGGGGAAGGACAAGAGTCTCAGTATTGATAGTGTGACAATTGATCTCTTCATATATTTTTTTTTATCTAATTGGTGAAGATTTGCTTCAAGTAGTTGATGATGTGAGGGTTACTAATACTGTTCCAAGTAACATGAATATAAATTTCATTATATTTATTCCTAAGGTGGATAATCCTTATTCCTTTGTGGATTTATGACCCATTTCTTTGTGCAATTGTGTCTATAAATTTGTAGCTAAAATCTTGTCTTGCTTTCTTAAACCGATACTCTTGGACTATATTTATGAGGAATAGTTCATATTTCTAAAAGGTCGTCAGATCCACAAAGCTATAGGATCTACCCAGGAAATTGTCCATTTGATTAAAAGGAATCATATTATAGAAGTAGTAATGAAGGTTGACCTGTCTGAACCATTTGACAAGGTGTTGTGGCTCTTCCTCTACTTTCTTTTGCTACTTCTTGGCTTCACTCTACCCTTAGTCCGATGGATTATGGGGTGTGTGTCTACAGAAAAATTTTCCATCCTAATTAATGGATCAGCCTTGAGATTATTCAAGTCCATGAGAGGACTCTATCAAGGATATCCCATCTCCCCTTATCTCTTTTTACTAGTGGATGAAGGGATAAGAAAAGAACTTTTTAATGCTAAAGGAGAAGATAATTTCAAGGCATTAGTTTTGGCAAAGGATTGGTGGTGTCCCATATGTTATTTTTGGATGATATGTTATGATTTTATCATATTGATGGAAAGGATATATATAGTCTCAAGAAGATGTTGGAATTTTTTAAAAAAGCCACAAGAATGGAAATCAACGTAGAAAAATCGACAATGTATCTATCAAGTGTAAAGGAAAATAGCAAAGTGTAACTCATGAGGGTACTCCCCTTTCAACATCACCAGTTGGATTTGGGATTTATATATCTGGGATACAATATCAAACCAAATGGTTATGTTAAAGAACACTAGAGGTGGTTTTTGAAAAGGAAAGAGTGGCATATTGGTCTTTGGTGTCATAAATGGCTCTCGAAGGGAGGTCAACTTATTTTAATAAAGTCTGTGTTAGAATCCATCCCAGTTTATTAGAAAATCTTGTCTTGGATCCCGAAAGGGATTTTGGAGAAGATAAAAAACTGTTGTTGTAATTTTATCTGGAAAGGAGTTTAAGATACAAAAGGTTTTCATTGGTGAGATGGGACAATATCACAAAGCCAAAGGATCAGTGTGAATGGGGGTTTAAGGAGATCCACACCTTTGGTCACTCCTTGGTGGCTAAGTCAATTTGGAAATTGATTTAGTCTAGTAGTCTATGGGCTAAGATATTTCATCAAAAATATATTTTACCAGGTTCCATGATAGACTATATTTATCACAAACTAAAGCATCATCAAGGTGGATCAAATCATTGGAAAGCACTAGTCTATGCTTTCCTCCTTGTGGGTTGACACCTGGCCTAGAAGGTGGGGAACGATATGGTGATTCAAGCTAGTTAGGGTGCCATTATGAGTTGTAACTATAATTTCCTCCTTTCTGAAGGTATGATTGAACATTTTCACAAATGGGGCCTCTTTTCACTAGGACATTTAGAAAATATGGAGAAAACCAATATTTGGTCCTAGGGATGATATTGAAAAATGAATTAAACTTTGTTGGGAATTATGCAAAAATCTAGAAGAATTTTTTTGATGAATTGAAAAATAGATCACGTCCGTATAGGGACAAAGGAATATCATCTAGTTTGGATATACAATTATTCTAGTGGGGAATATTCAAAGAAATTAGGATATAAAGAAGACATTCATGTAGGGGAAGGTGACAAGAGTTGGTGGTTCAAAAAAATATGGAAGGTGGTATCCCCATTAAAAAATAGAATTCTTATGTGGCACACCATTTGAGGTAAAGTATTAACAAGGCGCCATATTTTGAAAGTAAGAAGGAATGGCCCAAACACTTTCCTCATTTGCAGGAGTAACGAAGAAACAAATGATCATCTCTTTCTCTCTTTCCCATATTCGTTAAGAGTTTGGGTTGATTTAGAATTTTTGGTGGGAAAAATATCTATATGGACAAGTCGCATAGTCAAAGCAAGCTTCAAGACTTGGTTGGAGAACAAGGACCTTAAACCTTGGAGGGTCTTACCATTTCTTACACTCTATGGGATCTGGCTAGCCCAAAATCTTATTACTTTTGAAGAGAATTTAAGACCCAGTTTCCAATCATCAACATAAATTTGGGCCCTCATGTCATATTTCAAGACCCTTATGAAAAATGAATATCCAAGAAATATGACCCCTTTGATTCAAGAAAAACCAAGATGTGGGCTTTGTTCGATGGAGCCTACAGGGCCTAAGACTCAATGATTGGCTTGGGATTTATGTTATTTTTATCATAAGATCATTTCTTTGGGTTCCAGGAAAAGAATGGATGGGGAACAAACAATAATGATGAGTTCAATGATTTATTTTACTTATTAAATTTAACTTCTAGGCTATACTCAGTCTCTTTGAAGGTCATCAGGGATATCTCCTAACAATTAATTGGATAAATGATGGTATTCACATCATTAATAATTTCTCTTTCTTATGGATAGAAACTAAAGGAAATTAAAGAAACGTTTTAGGACATCTCTTTTTAGCATATATTTCATGAGCTAAATATGGAAGCACATTGAATTTCCAAGTCTAGCCTAGAACTGGAAGAGTTTTAGTTTATTTTGGAAGAATTCAATAGCACCAGCCATAGTAATTGAAGCAATGGTCTTTTACAAAAAATTTAGTTGTTCTCACTTGGACAATTTTAATAACTATTTATGTTAGAACTATTTTTTATCCTTGTTGGAATTATATGGTAGGGAAGTTGCTCCTTATTGGAGCATATTTTTTGTTTGAGGTCCATCCTTTTGATTTTAGGCAATTTCTGGAGCATCTTGTTGGGACAAGGGCCATCATTTTACTTTTCAGTGCATATATGCACGTGTTGAATGTAATTTTCTTCATCTTGAATAAAATTACATTTTTTTTCCATGGAAAAAAATAAACAACTTGTGGGATGCCTTATCTACCTTACCGCTACCAGACCAGATATTTCATTTGTTGCTGGGATTCTTTCTAGTTTTATGCAAAAGAACTTGTGAAGTACATTTATTTGTTACAAAAAGAGTTCTAAAATACTTTAAGGGAACTCAAGACATTTAATTCAAGTATTCTAAGGTGGATGACTTCAACCTAATCAGATATTTTGATACAAACTTTGATTTGGATAAAGAAAATGGAGATTCAACTTCATTTAATCTCGTGAGTCTTGGATCAACAACTATATCCTATAGATCACACAAAAATTCCATTCCAACATATTCCACCAAAAAAACAGAATATGTGTCAGCCACAGTAGAAACAAAGGAGATTGTATGGCTAAAGAAAATGCTTGAAGATTTGTAGGAAAAACAAGTGAACTATAATCCTCTTCTGGTTGAAAATACTTATACAATAAAGTTGTCCAAGAATCCTATATTCCATGATCCAACCAATCACATTAACATAAGGTACCATATGATTTGATATCATGCAGAGGCCAAGACTATTCACTTGAGACATCGTTCCTCGAATGCGAAAATTGTGGACATCCCCACCAAAATGCTTGGAAAAGAAAAAATTGAAAAGCTCATAATTATGCTTGGAATCACAAACACCCTTCAATTAAAAGGGGGGATTTTAGATATCTGATCCTTAGGGATTGAGGTGTTGATGTTTGGAAAACATCGGGAATACATTATTCTATATATGGAAGACATTATTTTATCCTTTCATGGATGGTCACCTTAGTTCTCTATATATGGAACACTCATCATTGTAATAAAATATCGATCATATATCATCTCATATTATCTCATATAAAAAATTCAACATCTGGGCTTGACTCCCTCATGGGAGTGCCCAGAAAAATGGTAGATATATTGAATGGATTGTTGCAGTTTGTTTGCAGTAGTGTGTTGGTTGTCCATTCATTGTTTAAAGTTTTCAAGTTGAGTGGATAATTAATGTATAAACTACCACTACTAAATATATATCTTTCAGACAACTGAATAGAGGCGTGAGGTGATTGGTTGGAATTTGAAAAATTTACGTGGTGCCAAGTTTGCGTTTATGGAATGTTATTCAGATAGACAATGTAAGTAAATCGAAAGGAAAAATAAGTAGATGGACACCACACTTAGAAGATGTGTGTCCATGAAAGCTGCTATAAAAATATTAAAATCAATTTCAGGGAGAGCCACGTTATATTCAACAAATGAGTACACTTATGTTGTAATACTGTTGGTCTGAATTTCCTTGGAGCGAGTATTGTGCTCCACATTCCTATTTATTAGCATACGTCATCTGTTCTTTCCTAATTCAGCCTTCAATTTTAATTTCTGAAGTCCTGAGACAATGATGGGAATGAAGGTTCTTTCGTGGAGATCAATTCGTTCTTCCTCATTTCCGGGTGTTGAACATTAAAGTCATAATTCATTATATCGGACACATAGAATGCTCGAAAAAAAATATCTCTTATGTCTAGTGGGTCTCCAGGTTTTGGATCTTTGATAGATCGATGAAAATCATCCATGCGTCCTTCGGAACCCCTTGGTATGTGATCCCAATCCACTTCTTCAAGATCACCAATACATGGGTCGGATGTATTTGTAAGAATCTTGTACATGTACCTTCTGCATATAAAAATCCTTGATATGAACAAGGGAAGTTCAAAAATGTGAATGAACCGATAGAGCCCAACCTCTTTGAGAAACTATCAAGGTTTTGATTGCACGCCCATTACAGAACCATCATTCTCGATCTTCTCAACTTTCACCATATTTTTGTGGAGAATTGAGGCCGATCGGATGGCTCTATGAAGGGTGATTGTGTGAGGGTAAGGACTGGAGAAAAGTCCACATTGGAGTGGTGTCTTCATATGGAAATAGGATCCTATGATATATAAATTTGGTTTTTGTCAGCGAGGAATCTTTTACGTGTCCATCAACAAGTTGAACCATATAGCCAATATTCTTATTGAAATTTGTGGAAACTACTCAAAGTTGCAAGTATAATCTGTGCCATATTGAAGCACGAGAGAGGTGTCTCCATTAGAGGAGGAGTCCTAGATCCATCATGTTTTGTAAAGAGCATGGATTGTGTATCGGTTTGAAGAGTGGTACATTCTCTTTATATGCTTTCTTTTGTGTGTTACATTCATATTATGTGAGACCAACTATTTTCCAACAATATCTCTATCCATGAAAGGAATTGGCTTGAGAATCCTTACAAGCTATAAACATGACAAAGTAAACGTCTGAGAGAACATAGGGTAGAAATACGAATTGCATAACTATGGAAGACTTTGTGAGATTTAATCCACCCACAGTGAATTTGGTGGTAGAGAGAGAGAGTGGAGGAGATACTCTCAGTACATGCAAATCCACTTCCAGAGGAGCTAGTCCTAGATTGGCTATTTTTGGGATGATCCATTGTTCTTGTCAAGAGATTGATTATTCCCCAAGGGATTGGAAGTATGGAAGAAGCCAAATGAGATTTTCCTTTTTCAAGGGAAGTATGTTATCACGATCCTTTAGAGATTTGGGATGATGGATTGCATGTCCATGGCCACTCCCATGGTGATAAACCTGAAGAAGTTGACAGAATCTGATTCTGAACTAGTAGACCCCTCCACATAGCGACAATTGATTGGATCACTGATGTATTTGGTCAATACCAAGTCAGACATATGATTTGTTGTGAACACATTGAGCCAGTTCTAGGTGGAACCAAGACATGAGCATTGGATTGTTGCAAAGCACATATTGAGATACTTGTGTGGCATGCTAAACTATGGTTTGAGATATGTCTCAAACAGTGATGTACAATTTCAAGGATATACATATTCTGATTGGGCAGGGTGTGTAGATGACAGAAAGATTACTTCAGGAGTATGATTTAGTTTGGGATCATCCATGATATCTTGGATTAGCAGGAAATAGAAGTTCGTGGCACTCAACACCCATAGGAAAAGTATATTGCAGCATGTGATTCTTGTATGGAAGTAGTATGGCTCTATAAGTTGATTTCTGGACTATTTGATCAGGTGCCAAATTCAACCATGATATTCAGTGACAATCAAAGCTATGTGAAGCTTTCAGAGAACCCGGTGTTCCATGACAGGTCGAAGCACATTGAGATCAAGTATTATTACATATTTGATCGAGTCCAGAAGGGAGAAGTAAAAATCTAGTATATCTCCATTGATGAGTAAATATTGGATAGTCTGACAAATCCCTTGTCCAAAGGGAAGTTTGTATACTTCATGGAAAAGTTGGGACTTATGGATATTTCTCCCTTGGCTGAGAGGGAGTGTTGATCTGTATCATGCTAGTACAACTTAGATACAATTCGTTTGCATCATGCTAGTACAGCTTACATATGATACAGAGGTTTGGAATCACATCATGCTAGTACAACTTAGATATTATGCATTAGCATCTTGTTAGTACAACTTAGAGATGATCCAATTGCTTGACTCGTATCATGCTAGTAAAACTTAAATATGATGCAGTAGCATCGTGCTAGTACAACTTAGAGATGATGTAGAGGAATTGATCTACAGCATGCTAGAAAAAATTAGATATGATATAGAAGCATCATGCTAGTACAACTTAGAGATGATGTAGATGATACTCTACATAATGCCAGTAAAACTTAGATATGATGCATTTGCATCATGATAAGACAACTTAGAGATGACACAATGCAAGATATGACTTGATGTGCACCATGCTAGATGACTTTTGGCTTAGATATGAGGCAGTTGATGATTTTTCATGATATCTTTGATGTAACTTTCCATTAGATAAAATTTGTCAACTTGAATACATCTAGATGGTTGTTATGAATACCTCCCCAGTTAAGAGGGAGTGTTGAAATTGTAACTATGGTCAGTCTTCATAATGTATATATTCGAAAAAGAATATTCTAGAATAATGTGTGTACTTATAAAAGTCAACCCTACCTGTGGCATAGATGGTGACTTGATCAGAAAGAATGGTCCTTGTAGTCATGTGACACTCTGTTGAGTGCGTAAAAATTGTGGGACACATGTATAGTCATGAGACTATGGAGGAGACTATGTGTCTCTGGACAATAGTTGTATGCTACTATGGTGGTTTTGTACTACTAGTGGAGACTGTGTGTCTCTGGACAGTATTTATGTGCTACTATAGTGGTTGTGTACCACTGGCGGAGACTGTGTGTCTTTGGATAGTAGTTGTGTGCTACTACAGAGGTTTTGTACCACTTGTAGTGATTATCTGTCACTGGACAGTAGTTGTGTGCTACTAGAAGTGGTTTTGTACCATTGGAAAATAGTTATGTACTACTATGGATCAACACAGTCGTGTTCTATTGGACGGAATTGTAGTAGATGTGTGATACTAGCTAATTTTCATGGAGATTACTAGATCACTTGGGTAAGTTGTGTGCTTCTTGACCGCAGAGACTGTGATGGATAATTCAAAGTTATCGATGACATGGTAGTAGCTATGTGATACAAGTTGATTGCAGAGTAGTCAATGGACTACTAGATGAAGACATCATGGAAATATACCTTCCTAGTTAAGAGGGAGTGTTGTTGTGATCTAAAAATGAAGAAGACTTGTAATCTTGAAAATATTTGCAAGTTAAATTCTATGTGTTAAAAGAAAATGGATCAACTTTGCAACACATTATTAAAAGGATTTACTCATTTAAGATGCATATAAACAACAGCATAATCAATGAACATAAACACATAACACAGCAAATGATAAAGGAGTTCACCCCTCTCTTGGGCTACATCTCCTGGTCCAGCTTCCAATGGATCATTATTATTATTTGCTCAAAGTGCTCAAAAACATGCTTTACAATGCTCAAAATGTCCAACAGACTGCTCCAATGGCTTCAAAGCATCCAAAAACCCCTAGCTGGGCTTTTTCGGCACCTCGTTTGGCCAAAAAACGAAGAAGTTAGGCTTCCTTGAAGTCTCATCTTCAAGCTTGTTATCTCTGCATCTACAAAACGCACCCTTGTCCATTCAACCTAGCACACACGCCATTTAAAGCATAAAAACCCGGCACTGAATGCAACCGTGCAAACGGTGCGAACAGGAGGACGGTTATGGGCGCGCCAGCCCCTAACCGTCAAACTCTCAGGCACATGTGGTCACCATATGACCTCAAGCTAGCACAAAAACTCAATCGTATCAAACTCCCGCGCTCTCTGTTGTGGTCGCATGCAGTCACACATATAACCACGAGCTAACATTTGAAAACCCATGTACGCAACAATGGAGGGTATGGTCGTATGGTTGTGTAAGTGCGACCGGGGGCTGTTTGAAACATGCGCTCCATATATATATGTATCGGTTATGTGGTTTAAAATGTATGCGACCAGGGATAGGGCTAAGCCCCAGCCCAGATGCCCCCATATCACATTTCAATACATTTTAAATATAATAAAACACATATGGTATATAAGGAACACCGTGTGGGATAGTGGTAGCCCACACTCTACCAAAGCACGAAACCATAGGGGAGGTCCGGGGTTCGACCCCCACGGACTCCATAAAATTTTGAATAACAAACCATTGTCAATAACGGGGTGCCACGTGGCAGCCCATGACTGGGCCATGTGGAACCACACCATTTGTTAAATAAATGCCACGTGTCGCATTGCGATTCGACCCCATCTGCCAATAGATGATTGCCACGTCACCATCTTCCCTGTTAGTGTACATCATGCCATGTCACCTGTACGGCCTCTTCCATGTCAGCCTGTACGAACTGTACAGACTGCACAGTCAACGTACTTTTTTTTACCTATTTGACGATTCGAACAGATCGCAGTATCTCTCGCTCCTAATGTTCGTTTGAACCCAAATGAGTTGCGTTGGATTTGCAACGACGAGGCCTACGCTCTTGTTTGATTTGAAGCAATTCCGAGAACTTTGAATTTTTGAGCAAAATTTGATCCCCTAATCACACCTCTCCATTAGGAAGCTTTTGGACCTCCAAAAGACTATATTCAGTCTATGTGAAGATGAGGGTATAGTTCCCTCACCCTTCCAACCTCAATCCACTTGGATTTTCTTGGATTGGTACCTTTAAGACCAACTCGAAGATACTCCACATTTCCTCGTTTTGAAGTTCGCATTCTCCTGTCAAGGATGG
>JASDQU010100828.1:325644-454664 GCA_032191745.1 Picea mariana | reverse complement strand
TCATTCCAAGAAATTAAAATTTTACCATGCTTCTTCATGTCCTCCTGAGTCTTGGATTCCCACCAAATGAGTGCTGCACTATCCAATCTTAAAGAAGCAAGCTGAATTTTGGTTTCATCATCTTGAATTTTTTGTATTCTACAATATACCTCAATCTGACGTATCCAATTATCTAGTTTCTCAGCATTAACTTCTCCATTGTATATTGGCAATTTGAATTTAATATCAAGCTTTAATGAAGGAATTTGCGAAGGAGTTTTACCATGTCCCTTTGGAGAATTCGGAAGAGGTCTTGAATTGGTAGAAGAAGAAGAAGAAGAAGAAGGAGGAGGAGGAGAGGGTGGTGGAGAAGCACCATTCCCTCCATTTCCATTTGGAGTTTTATCACCACTGTCTCCCTTATGCTTTGAAGGGTTGGAGCCTTCACCTTGCAACCCTGCATTCCTTTCCATCAAGATCTTCATCATCTCTCTCATTTCCATGACAGTCTTTCTGAGATCTTCATCTTCTGCAGGAACATGTTCATGACTTTCTTCATGAGCCATACTTGGTGAATGCCTCCTTGAAACTTGTGGTGATTGTATATGCTTCCTCCTTGAAGGATGAGAACTTGGCTCCACAAGTTGACCTTCTCCTCTTGTGAGTTTCAACCTTGTGAGCATCAGAAAAGAAAACAAAACACTTGCAAAATAATCAAGTCTTCAAAAACCAGTGCTCTGATACCAACTTGATCTAAAAATGAAGAAGACTTGTAATCTTGAAAATATTTGCAAGTTAAATTCTATGTGTTAAAATAAAATGGATCAACTTTGCAACACATTATTAAAAGGATTTACTCATTTAAGATGCATATAAACAACAGCATAATCAATTAACATAAACACATAACACAGCAAATGATAAAGGAGTTCACCCCTCTCTTGGGCTACATCTCCTGGTCCATCTTCCAATGCATCATTATTATTATTTGCTCAAAGTGATCAAAAACGTGCTTTACAATGCTCAAAATGACTAACAGACTGCTCCAATGGCTTCAGAGCATCCAAAAACCCCTAGTTGGGCTTTCTCGGCACCTCGTTTGGCCAAAAAATGAAGAAGTTAGGCTTCCTTGAAGTCTCCTCTTCAAGCTTGTTGTCTTTGTATCTACAAAACACACCCTTGTCCATTCAACCTAGCACACATGCCATTCAAAGTGTAAAAACCTGGCACCGAATGCAAACGTGCAAACGATGTGAACTGTAGGACGGTTATGGGTGTGCCAGCCTCTAACCGTCAAACTCTCGGGCACATGCAGTCACCATATGACCTTGGGCTAGCGCAAAAACTCAACTGTATCAAACTCCTGTGCTCTCTGTTGTGGTCGCATGTGGTCACACATATAACCACGGGCTAACATTTGAAAACCTGCGCGCGCAACAATGGAGGGTATGGTTGTATGGTTGTGTAAGTGAGACCGGGGGCTGTTTGAAACACGTGCTCCATATATATATGTATCGGTCATGTGGTTTAAAATGTATGCGACCGGGGCTGGGGATAAGCCCCATCCCGGACGCCCCCATATCACATTTCAATACATTTTAAATATAATAAAACACATATGGTATATAAGGAACATTGTGTGGGCTAGTGGTAGCCCACACTCTACCAAAGTGTGGAACCATAGGGGAGGTCTAGGGTTCGACCCCCACGGACTCCATAAAATTTTGAATAACAAACCATTGTCAATAATGGGGTGCCACGTGGCAACCCATGACTGGGCCACGTGGCACCACACCATTTGTTAAATAAATGCCATGTGTCGCATTGCGATTCAACCCCATCTGACAATAGATGGTTGCCACATCACCAGCTGCCCTGTCAGCATACATCATGCCACATCACCTGTACGGCCTCTGCCATGTCAGCCTGTACGGACTATACGGACTGCACAGTCAGCATCCTTTTTTTTACTTGTTTGACGATTTGAACAGATCGCGATATCTCTCACTCCCGACGTCCGTTTGAACCCAAACGAGTTACATTGGGTTTGCAACGACGAGGCCTACGCTCTCGTTAGATTTGAAGCGATTCTGAGCACTTTGAATTTTTGAGCAAAATTTGATCCCCTGATCATGTTGTTTAAGGAAACAAGTGTGATCGATTCTCCCTAGAGAGTCCTGTGTGGACTAGTAGGGGGGAATGTGGAATTTATCCTGATGTACCTCATATGGTCAAATAAAGGAACCAAGACACCAGTTTCATGAGGAAACCTCGATATTTATTGGGGGACATTGGTTCCATGAGGGAACCTCAATGTGTTCTAGAGAATACATTGGTTCCATGAGGGAACCTTGATATGTCATAGACACATGTTCCATGAGGGAACCACAATATGTCTAGTATGGACATAGTTCATGAGTGAGCTGAGACATTGGTTTCATGAGGGAACCTCAATATTTCAAGTATGGTCCAAATATTACTTAGATTAATAATCCCCAAGGGACTAGCCACCCCTTGTAGAATGAGGTAGCTCAAGTCTTGTGGATACCAACTACATGACATGTATAAACATGGGTGAATGGCCCTAGCAAGCATTGGGAAGACCTTCTCCTATATTGGGTTGTAGACCAATGGAGATAGGATACATTTATCAGAAGGGCATACTTGTGCTAAATGGGCCCAAGCGCAGTCCTTCCTTTATCATGACAAGGAATAATATGGAATCAAGGTGCTTGAGGTTATTTCCATGTGTCAATTAACATCAAGATGGAATTCACTCACATGGTTGTACCTGTAGTGAATGATCGTGGTGTGGTCTTTGTCCTGGTCATGATTATTTGAAAAAATAATAATAAATACTCAAGATGCTAGATGTTATCACATGGAGACCCAGAGTGAGTCTGATCTCAAAGAGAGAGCCACGGAAGGAGTTTTACCCTCAGTTCATGTGGGAGAGAGACATATCACAAAGACTGATAGACAAGTGTCATGAGTCTAGGGTGAAGTTTGTATACTTTAGAGACAATAGTTGGAATGATGAATAATGTCTCCCTCGTTCAGAGGGAGTGTTGATGTTTGGACAACATCGAGAAGAAATTCTTCCATATATATATAATACAAGGTAGAAATATATATAATAAATAAGTAGTTATTTATGTCCATTTGGGTATTGAAGGAACAAACTCCAATGGACATGAAGAAGGAAAGAATGAAAACATGAATATGGAAGAGACCATTAAGAATTTGCAGAAAGATGTCAAAAGTCACAAGGATGATAATGAAAGTCTTATGAAATCCAAGGAGCAGCAGGAGGACTTCAACATTAAGTTAATGAAGATCTTGGACAAAATTGAAAATAAATTGGATAAGGAGAATGGCTCAAGCAAATCAGGAAGTCATAGGTCTCTTGATGAGAAATGAATATCAAGGAGTACTAGAAGACATCACCATCACTCCCCAAGGCATTCCAATAGGAGAGAACATAGTAACTCAATTCCATCCCTTTTCAGGAAGCATCAGAAGAAGTCTAGGGTGGATGAAATATTAGGAGAAATGAACAAAATCAAAACTCCTACATTTGAGGGTGAGCACTAGAAGGATGAAGATGTCGATACATGGCTTGTAGGCATGAGAAAGTACTTCCAATTGCATAATTATTCTTCACATGAAGAAGGATAAATTGATATCTATCAGCTCAAGGGAAAGGCATCCATGTGGTGGGATCATCTTGTGCAGGTAAAGCACATTAAAGAGAAAAATGTTACTTGGAAGGAATTCAAGAAGTATTTTGAAAAGAAATACTTGACTAAGAGATATTATGACAAGAAAATGGAGTTTTTTGAACTCAATCTTGGAAGTATGTCCATTGATGAATATGAAAGAATATTTTTAGAACTATTAAAGTATGTCTCCTTCATTAAGGATGATATAGTTAAGATTCATAGGTATTTGAGTGGGATGCCATCTTTCATTAGTGATAAGATTCAATATGATGACCCCAAAACATTGGAAGAGACCATAAGGTGAGTTAAATGCCTATATGATCAACATAAAGGAAAGCCAACTTTCCAAAAAGCTTTGGAATACAAGAAGAAGTTCAATATGGAACAAAGGAAGAAGGGGAATAAGCCACCATTCTTCAGAAATAGTCCTCAGAGAAAGCCAACTTCTAGAGAGCTTGGAACGATTGAGACAGGTGTGAAAAGGCCAAGGCAGTCACCAATTCAATGTTGGGGTTGTCAGGGAAATCATATGTGTAAAGATTCTCCTCACATAAGTGAAAAAGTGAGAGCTATTCACAATGTACAGCAAGTTGAAATAGTGGAAGAAATGTGCAGAAATGTACTGAGGATCTATGCAGACCTGGACAACAAGCAAGCAGAGTTTCAATCACACGTGATTGAAGTGGAAGGTATGATCCACCACCAAACCATTGCAATTTTAATTGATTCRGGATCTAGTCATAGTTATATAGATCATAAGATGGCGGAAAGATTTCATTTTCCAAGAAGAAAGCATGGAAAATCTTGGTTGGTGCAGTTGRCTACCGGAGCCAAGAGAAAAGTTAATGAGTTGGTTAAGTCATGTCCAGTGGGTATGAATGGGATGAGCACCAAGGAAGATTTGAACATATTTCCTTTAGGTTCCTATGACTATCTAATTGGGATGGATTGGTTGGACCAACACCATGTCATCTTAGACTGTCATAACAAGGCGTTTACTTGCCTAGATGAGGAAGGGAACCTAAGGACAATGCAGGGAATTCCCAGGGCAGTAACTGTCAGAGAAATCCCAACAATGTAGCTGAAGAAGTGTTATAGAAAGGGTTGTCAATTATTTGCAGCTCAAATGGAAGAAACACCTAAGGATAAGGTTTCAAATATTGAAAATTATCTAGTCCTAAAGGAATTTGAGTATGTATTTAAATAAATAATAGGACTACCCCCTAAGAGAGATATTGATTTCTCTATAAATTGGATGCCTGGAGTAGCTCCAGTATCCAAGACTCCTTATAGGATGAGTTCACCAGAACTGAAGGAGTTGCAAATACATATTGAAGAGATTATGAAGAAGGGGTATATACACCCAAGTGTGTCCCCTTGGGGTGCCCTAGTTTTATTTTTGAAGAAGAAGGATGGAACATTGAGACTTTGTATTGACGTCAAGTAGTTGAACAAAGTAACGGTAAAGAATAAGTATCATTTTCCAGGGATTGGTGACCTCTTTGATCAATTGAAGAATGAAAACATATTCTCAAAGATTGATCTCAGATCGAGTTATCATCAAGTAAGAATTAAATATGAAGACATCAACAAGACTTCTTTCAGAACCAGGTATGGTCATTATGAGTTCACAGTGGTTCCATTTGGTTTATCAAATGAACCATCTATCTTCATGTGTTTAATGAATGGTATTTTTAGAGAATACTTAGATAAGTTTGTCATTGTATTTTTAGATGGCATTCTTATATATTCCAAGTCGGGAGAAGAGCATGAGAAACACTTGAAGATGGTATTATAAGTGTTAAGAGAGAATTAGATGTATGCCAAATTGAGAAAGTGATCATTTTACCAGAACCAAATTCATTATTTGGGGCATATCATATCTGAAGAAGGGATAGCAATGGACCCTGAAAATATTGAGGCCATTAGAGGGTGGTCAAGACCAAAGAACATGATAGAATTCATATCATTAATGGGCCTTGCAGGATTTTCAAAGATTGCACATCCAATTACTTCCTTGCAAAAGAAGGGAGTGAAGTTTCAGTGGTCATTGGAGTGTGAAAAGATCTTCCAACACTTAAAGCAATTATTAACCAGTGCTCCAATTCTAAGGATTTCTAATCCAAATGATTATTTCATGGTATGAATAGATGCATGCAAAGAAGGACTTGGTGTAGTCCTTAGTCAAAATGGGTATGTTTTATGCTATGAATCAAGGAAATTGAAGGAGCATGAAAGGCATTATGCCACTCATGATTTTTAGTTGGAAGCTATAGTGCATGCCTTGAAGAAGTGGAGGCATTACCTCATGTGAAAAAGATTTGAGCTGAGGACAAATCATCATGTTCTAAAATATTTATTTGATCAACCAACTTTAAATGCCAGGCAGAGCAGGTGGTTGGAATTTCTCAATGAATATGAATTTGATATAAAGAATATCAAAGGGAAAGAGAACAAGGTGGTTGATGCCTTCATCAAAAAAGTTCATGAGTTGCATGCTACAACCATCAGCATGTACCAATTATATATGAAAGACAAAATCTCAGAGGCTACAAAATCAGATCTGCATTACATGGAATTAGTGGGAAAATTACAGTAGGGTAATGTGCAGTAAAAAATTGAGGATTACAAGCTGGGAATTGGTGAAATTCATATGTAGAGAAGAAGAATCTATGTACCAAATTCCCAAGAATTGAAAATTATGATATTGGGGGAAATGCATAACGTACATTATGCTGGACACCCAGGATATCAGAAAACAATTGCATTTATCAAGAGCCAATATTATTGGCTAGGAATGAAGAAGGAAATTGTTGAATACATTTCCAAATGTTTGGAGTGTCAAAAGGTCAAGGTTGAGCATAGACACCCAGTTGGGTTGCTGTAACCATTACCGATTCCTGAGTGGAAATGGGAAGTGGTAACAATGGACTTCATCACCAAATTTCCCAGAACAAGCAAGCGGCATGATTCTATCATGGTAGTGGTGGACTAGCTTACCAAAGTTGCCCATTTCATTCTAGTGAAGCTCACTCACAAAGAAACTAACATTGTTGATATTTATATGAGGGAAATTTCTAAATTGTATGGTATACCCAAGACAATTGTGTCTGACAGAGACCCAAATTTTACCTCAAAATTTTGGAAAGGATTTGGAACAAATTTAAATTTTAGCACAACTTATCATCCAAAATCTGATGGGAAAATAGAAAGGGTGAATCAAGTGATTGAGGATATGTTGAGGATATTTTTGATGGGTAAACCATGAAAATGGGAAGACTATCTACACTTGGTAGAGTTTTCTTACAACAATGGGTACCAAGCATCTCTGAAGATGAGCCCATTTGAGGCACTTTATGGTAGAAAGTGCAACACACCTGTAAGATGGGACAACCCAGCAGATAGAGCAGTGGTTGGGCTAGATTTGCTCAAGGAAATGGAAGAGAAGATGTCAAAAATAAAGCAGAATTTAAAGGTTGATCAAGACAGGAAGAAAATATATGTTGCTAAGAGCAGAAACCATAGAGAATTTAAAGTTGGTGATCGTGTATTCCTGAAAGTGAAGGCCAACAGAAGTTCCATGAAGTTGGGAAATTGTTCCAAGTTGGAAACTTGTTATTGTGGGCCATTTGAAATCCTAGAGAGGATTGGGCTTGTAGATTATATTCTTACATTACCTGCATCAATGTTTATTCATATTGTATTCCATGTATCATTGCTTGGGAAGTATATGCATGATGTTAATCATGTTATTGATTGGAATGTGATTCGGGTGGAGAAAGAAGGTTCTTTTCAAGTGCATATGGTGTGCATACAAGACTAGAAGATCAAGAAGCTTCGAAATTGAGACATATATCTAGTAAAGTTCCAATGGAACTGGTACACTCCTAAGGATGCAACTTGGGAGCACGAAGATGTTATGCGGGCAGAATACCTACATCATTTTGAAGATTATTGAAAATATTGGTGGTAATATGTAAATAAGATGCACTGGGGATAGTGCATAAATAAGGGGAGGGGAATGTACTACCCCAATGCCAAGCTCCAGTTGAATTGTAAACATGTTTTATATGCTGGTGAGCCAAGTGATTATAAGCTAGGAGGCTTATGTGATGATTAGGTCAAAGTGCCTAGATGATAAAGGCCAGTGAGACTATTTTGTATATGTAAACACTCATATCATTTATATAAAAACATCGTTGCGTGTAAACCAACCACAATAAAAGAGTATGGTGGACTAAGCTCCACTAGGAAGGGAAAGGGAGGGATAAGAGACTAGGAAAAGGGGCTAGACTAGAGGGATTATCTCCAAGGGAATATTATAATATTATTATTCCTTGAGACTATGGTGAGGATAATTATTTTACCCTAAGTTATTATGGGAGGATGAATGAATCACAAGTGTAGAGAATCAAGCTCCAAGATATCCATGTGTCAATCATGGAGCATGAAATTATATGTGGGAAAATTAATCTATTTATGGAATCTTTCCCCATTCACCAACGCATTCACGCATTGAGTATTCACGCAACCAACCATTCTCTCCATGATTTCACCTATGCATCATGCATGCACCTATGGAACCTACACACACCCTAAAGCTACTAGTACTTTCATGTTATCAATGGTAACTCGTATCCCTTCTGAAGACGCATCACACCTATACTAGATTGAGTCGGTGGTGTACCTTTACATTGTGAACATCACCTGTTCCATACCTATTTTCTATTGCTTCCATCACTTGAGCCTGTATCTAGTTGACTTAAGCTCTAGACTAAAGAAATGGGTTGTCATGCCCATGTGTTTGAAGAGGCGGGTTGTCAAGCATGTGGATAGAAGAAGCAGGCTGTCAAGAGTGTGAGCAACTCTCTCCAGGTGAGAGAGTTTGTTGGGAAAGTGATTTCCTAAGGGAGCCCAACTACAGCTATAGTTCTTTGATAATTCATGTCCGACCTGTTGTTAAATCCCCAAAAGGGAAGTAGGGCAGTCGGAGGACTATTGAGAAGCGAAGGGGCACACTTCCTAGGGTGGGGCAGGCATGTGGGGAATGAGAGGTTGTAGGTTTTTAGTGTGAGTTGGCTTCTGGGACGAAATCCTTTTTGTTGACTATGCAACTTCTTATTGTCTGATTTGTCTCATCCTAGCCTAGGAATCCCTTTACCCAGGTGGAGTTTAGTCCCAACTAGGGGACCCACTGCTGAGAGTGATGAGTAGTGTGGTCTAAGGCTGGGAGGATCGTGGAAGGCTTGCAATCAGTTGGTGTTCGTATATAAAAGATAAGTATCAATTATGTTTTCAATTGCATACTGTGTATTTGTACATGTCTTTATATTATGAGTATTTCTTATGTATGTTGTATGTATAGGCTTACTGTTTTTGTTTTGTAAGTGAGTGTGAATTCATGTATTACTGAAAGAAGTTATGATACAAAAAAGAAAAGGGGAGTCCCTTGATCTACCAAAAAGGAAACTAGATCAGGGGTCCTAGAGTTGCGTTGTCTAGGATAGCAGGGAGAGGTTGGGCCGCCACTATGGGAAATTGACCCAGTCCTCCGAAACCAGATTGAAAAACTAAACCAAAACATAGACATAAAAGTCATGATCATAAAAAAAGGGGTGGCACCTACACTGAACACAAATTGACCAGGGGCTTAACCTACGCTAGTCCAGGATGATGGGATCTCTTTCATCTCCATCCTTTCTTTCCTTGTTCTCCTTCCTCTGGGCCACTGTGTGCGTCTTTCTGATACAATATGGTGTTCTGCTCCGATCTATTGGTGTGATTTCCATGTGGTGGACATAGCGTAGGTAAAGGTGGAATTGGTCTGCCATTTTTTCCTTTTGACTCCTCTGGTCCTCAGCTCGTCTTTTTGCACTAGCCTCCAGGTTGCTGAGGTGACTCGAGATTTCTGTGAGCACCTTCATGTTGTCCCTGATAGCCTCCCTGCTGGTCAATTTCTAGTCAACGTTCATCTTTCCCATCAACATCTTTGTTCTCCAAGCCTCCTCCATTATTTTTTGGTAGAGGGTTGTTCTGGGTTGTGTGGCCCCTGGGTCCCTTATCTCGTCCACTTCCCGAATTAGTTCATTCCAAGCTTTGCCCCTACATGTGGTGTTTATTTATCTCTCCCACCTGTTGATGATCGCTTTTCCCTTTGGATCGACCTGCATGAGAAAGGTACCCTTGGCTTCTCTTGACGCTTTCTCCATCCTTGTAATCCTCTGGGTGCTTCTCGAAGGTTCTTTCCCCTGGGGGCCTCTCTTACTATGGGTTTTCTTCATTCATGCCATCTCAGCTTGTTTGTGGTGGTTTTTTCCTTGGGTTCTTCTCCTTTTCCTATTCGCCCCATCCTTATATGTAAGGTGGCCTATGTAATTGCTTCTCTCCAGCCTGTTGCTATTCCTGGTGTTTCTTCTCTTATGGGATTTTCCTGCTACGTGCTCGACCTGGAAATCATTGGTCGCTCATAAAGGTGTACCTTCTGGTCCTTTTTCCCTATTTTGGTATGTGTGCTCTTGGGAGCCCTATTGTAATCCTTGTGCCAATCCTTTTCTCTAGACGCTATACAAAAATCATTACCACTCCCCACATATGTACTTGGGTGAGGTGTGCCCATACTTGACCATGGAAAGCCCTTTTGTCCTTCATCCTTCGTCGCCTTCTGATTATCTTTTCTACTTTCCCACAGACAACCCCTATACTTATTCCTATTGATAGGACCATGGTGTTGTACCTCCTCTCATTGTGTGACCTGGATCTGCATTGTAACTCATTTTTGAGTGGTGGGCTATCGGATTCTTCCTGGATCCTGCGTGCCCTTTAGTTATTCCTATGCCTCCATCCTCGATGTGGTCATCCATACATCGGTTATCGTCATGGTATTTTGACGCTAGATGGATGCAGTCTTTTTGGAAATGACCATTCGGGATGTTACTCCAGATAGTGTCCAGTTCTAGTCCTTCCTTGTCAACCCCCTCGTTATCTATTCTATCCACCAGTCCATTTGCTGACCTATGTACCCAATGCAGCTCCACTGTGAGCCTCGTCTGCAAATGCTCCTGAATTTTTTGCAGGGAATGTGCCAAGCGCCAGTGCCTCTAAATTTTTCCCACTCTAGTACCATTTTGGATTCTCCTTACAGTGTTGATAACCAGCATGGAATCTCCTTCCACTATGGAGTTTTTCATCCTTTCCCGGCTTAGAATATCCAGGCCGGTCTCCAGGGCTCTGAATTTCGTGGCATTGTTGGTTGATTTTCCCAGACTCCCAGCATACAATCCGATTATATTTCCTTCACTGTCCCTGATTACTCCTCCCATTCTTGTCCGTCCTGGGTTACCTTTTGATGCCCCTTCAAAATTCAGCTTGAGGGAGCCTACTAGTGGTGGTTTTCAGTTGCACTCACCTACTTGGATTTGCGGTGGTTGTCTTACCTGATTGGGGTTGTGTATGTCTTTCATATGGATTCGGGAGTCCTGGTCTATGAGTTGCGCTCTTCCTTTCTAGCAATTGTGGCTCTGCACCGTTTCTCTTGTCATGGAGATTATTGTTTCCTTGATCTTCCCTTCCGACCAGCTTTCGTTCCTGAAGAAGTGTCGATACCTTTCCTTCCATATTTCCCATATGATCGTTCCTAGGATGAGGGTCCAACAGAGATTCACCTCTTTGTTTTCACTGTAGTTCTCTTTCCATACATTGATAGTTGCGGAGATGTTACCTCAGATCCTATTGGACTGTCGGAAGATGTTTGTTGCCCAGTTCCATATTTCTGCTATGTAGGTGCATTCGTCGAGGAGATGGTTCATTGTTTCTTCCTTGGCTTGACAAAGATCTGGATGGACCTAAGAATCCCCTTTTCCTTAGGTTTTCACAAGTTAGAATTTGGTTGTGGAGTATTAACCATTGGAAAATTTTGATTTTTGGCCAATGGGGGATGTTCCAAAGCTTATCCCATTGTTGTGTTGGGGCTTCTTGGTCTTGGTCTATGATATAGTGTCGGATTTCTTTTAGGTTGAATTCCCCGCCATCTTTTTTTCCCCATATCAACTGGTCATTTCCTTCCATGACCGTAATTTTTCATTTCCCCAATTCCTCCTCCACCTCCGTTACTATTGTTGCAATTTGTTCTCTATTCTATGGAGTGAGAGTGTCCCAGATTCTCCATTTGTTGTGATTTGTTTCTGGTTTCTAGTAATGGTAGACTCTGGTTTTACCTTGCATGATCATCTCTTATTGGAGTTCCTCCCTATCCGGTTTCTCCATTCTAGGTTCCTATTGCCAGGCGTCCTCCCAGAATCTAGCTATTCTTCCATTCCTTACTTCCTAAAAGTTGTGTGTCTAAATCCAGGATTTGTTGTGACAGGCTAGGTTCCATACGGTTGAACCTTCCCTGGTGCCTCTAAAGCAGATTATGTCATGGTCGTGTATGTCCATGGCATACTTTTCCTTCCACAATTTTACCTAAGGTGTAGTATATTCTTTGACCCAGCACCACCATAGTTTCACCCCGTAGGTGTCATTGGTCACTTGCGGGTCTTGTAACCCTAGGCCTCCTTTTCTTTTTGGTTTACAGACCTTCTCCCAAGCCACCAGGACCCAAGTTTTCTTTGTTTTCGCTCCTCGCCACAGAAAGTCCCTTTGGATGGTTCTTATTTTTTGTAGTATCCCCTTGGGAGCTGGGAAAACGGACATCATAAAGGTTGGAATTGCTTGCAAAACAGACTTGGTTAGAATAAGTCTTACGGCTAGGTTGAGGGATCTGTACTTCCAATTTTTCACCCGCTCTTGTAACTTGTTGATTATTCCTTTCCAAGTTGAAATTTTGTAAGCTTTTTCTATCAAGGGAATTCCCAAGTACTTAGTTGGGAGTGCTTTGCGTTCAAAGCCCAAAATGTTGGCCAAATTTCTTTGGATTGTGGGGTTGGTATTGAAGAAGAAGATCATAGATTTGGAATTCATTTGTAGGCTTTTGATTCCTTGACTGTGGGTAAGACATGAATTAAAGTGTCATCCACGAACTATTGGTGTGTGGAAGTAGGGAAATTTTTGAAAGGTTTGATACCTGTTATTTCACCTATTGCAGTTGCGCTTTTTATGCTTCGACTGAGACCTTCCATCATCAGAATGAACAGGAAGGGGGACAATGAGTCTCCTTGTCTGGTTCCTCTCATAGGTAAGAAAGTTTTGGCAGGGGCTCCATTTATTAAAAGCAAGTAGCTTGTTGTGGGTACTAGGCTGACTATCCAACTGATCCAGTGTTGGGTGAAACCAAAGGCTTTCAAAGTCTTGACCATATAGTGCCAAATAATTTTTTCATAAGATTTTGCTAGGTCCAATTGTATTATCATTCCCCCTCTCTTATTAAGCTTCAGGGTGTGGATAAGCTCGTGGGCATGGATGATATTTTCCATTATTTGTCTTCCTTCCATGAAGCCTGCCTGTTCTTGTGAGACTAGTGTGAGTAGGAGGGGTTTCAATCTATTTGCTATGAATTTGGAGATTATCTTATATACCACATTGCACAGTGCTATAGTTCTGTAGTTATCAGGGGTTTTGGCTTCATTTTCTTTGGGTATTAGTGTAATCATTGTAGAATTTAGCACTTTTAGAATGGAGGCTGACCTTCTAGAGTCTTCCACTATCCTATAAATGTCTTATTTTACAATTTCCCAACAGGCTTTGATGAACTCCACTATCAAGCCATCTGGACCTGGGGCTTTCCCATTGGGCATTTTCTGGAGTACTTGGTCAATTTCCTCCTCAACAATGGGTTTGTTTAGGTTGTTATTTTGTTCCTCGGTGACCAGGCGGGGGATATGTTGGGTTATCCTTTGTATGCCCTCCGTTTTGTCTTGGTTTTTTTCCTGGGCTATCCTGTGGAAGTGGTTTACCAAAGTACTTTTGATCTCCTTATGTGACTCTCACTCTATTCCATCCTGGTCCTTAATCTTCGAGATTTTTTTATGGGCTCTTCTGGCCATGGTTTTTCTATGAAAAAACTTGGTGTTCTACTCTCCTTCCCTTAGCCATCTGATACAGGACTTTTTTCGCCAAAGTGTTTCTTTATGCTGGCATCGAGCCTCCCATATGTCATCTGGATATCTTCCTTTTTTTGATCCTCCATATATCCCTTTGATATGCAGGTTTCCTGGAGTTTTTTCATTTTGTCTTCTATGTTGTTTTTCTCTTGGTTTATATTCCCAAAAGTGTCCTTGTTCCACTCCTTGAGCTTACATTTGATGTACTTTAGTTTCTTATAGAGTTTGAACATCCTTGTCCCTTTCTCTAGTTTCTCCTGTCGCCACCACTGTTTGATTCTTTCCTTGAAAGTCAGGTGTTCGATCCAGAATTTCTCAAATCTGAAGGGTCTATTATTTGGTGTGGTTTGGAAGCCTACTTCCATTTGCACTGGCCAGTGATCAGATCCCCCCCAGGGAAGGATGTTGCAATCTAAGTTTGGCCCCTACATAATGATTGACTCCGATATTAGGAATATGTCGAGTCTTTTTGCTACCTGATATTGGTTCATCCATTTATTTTTCTAGGTGAACTGGCCATTATTAGTTTTGAGTTCTACCATCTTCGTTGTGTCTATGAACTTTGAGAATTCTTCCGCATCCCTATCCAATCTTCTTGTACCTCATTTTTTCTCCGCAAGTGACGTGATGATGTTGAAGTCCCCTGTTAGGATCCATTAGAGGTTGTTGCATCGAGTGTTAAGGTCTTCTAGGTCTTGTATCATTCATCTCTTTTCCTCTGACACCTGGGGCCCATACACATTAGTGCACAAAATCACCTTTGTGTTTCCAATGATTTGCATGCAAACTGTAAGGGTGTGTCTGGTCGCTTCGACTTCTATTAGGCTCAGTACTTGTGGGTTCCACAAGGTGAGAATACCTCTTTCCATTTGGTGGCCTCCGATATCCACCATCTTGTACTTGCACCATTGTTGTTTATTGATTGCCTCCATTCTGTCTATAGTGCATTTTGTCTATTGAATGAAACAGAGATCTGGTTGTTCCTGCTTTAGTCTATTTCTAAGGATTCTATGCTCTCTCGAGCTGTTTAGGCCTCTTATATTCCAAGTTATAACCTTCATTTAAACATGTGGGGTGGAGTTGGGGAAGAGTTTCTTGATCTTACCCGAGTTTATCAGTAACGCTCCAAGCTCCTGTAGGGCTACGTTGTTTGATTTCCTACCTTTTTCCCTCCTTGTCTACTTGGGTGAGAGATGTGGTTGTCCCTCGCCGGCTTTGACTCCTAGGTGTCCAATCTCACCATGTGTGTTCTTTAGTCCTCTGGCTTTGGCTTCCTCCCTTAGGAGAAATGGGTACTGAATGTGGTCAAGTTGCTATGTTGGTACGTTGTCTACTCCCTGTCTTTTCCATTGCTCCAGTATGTTCTAGAGATCTATCCCTTCCCTTTCCACAAGGTCTTTGAGATCAGGGTCTTTTGTGCCTACTTCTCTTGGGGCCATTTCCGCATCTCCCTCTGCTTCTTGCATGGGGGTGTTGTCATCTATGGTTTCTCCATCCATCGGGGTTGTGCTACTCCCATGTTCCTTCTTGTTACTTGGACACTCGGTGGGCTCTTTTATTGCTTGTTCTCTTACCTCTTGAGATTTTGTTGAATCATTTTCATATTCTTCCCCTTTATTGGTTTTGTCCCATCCTTTCATTTTATTCCAAGTCTCTGAGTTATTTCCTGTTGGGGTTTTATTCTGCTTTTTGTTTTCTCTTCTTCTAGGGTTCGGTTTTATAAACCCATCCTCATCCTGCTGTGGTTTGGGGTTTTCCACTTCCTGTTTTTTATTAAGAGGGCATTCTCTGATCAGGTGTCCATGTTCATGGAATATTCTACATCTGAAGGGGATCTGTTCGTAATATATGTTTTGGATCCATTCCTCATCCCTGAATTCCAGACTTATGTCTTCTAGGAGTGCTCCTGACACATCCATCTCTATGTAGATTCTTGCGTAAGACGTATATCTCCCTTTTAGGGTGGCTTCTGAGGTCTTCATATATTTCCCAATTTGTTTCCTATTGCTTCGAAAGTAGAGGGAAACCAGTATTCTAATGGTAAGGAATAAAATCTCAACCAAACCGGCACCTTTTTGAAAGTCTCTTTTTTTGGGGAGAAATTTTCCTTCCATGGCCGCATGTACATTCCTGCTGAGGCGTGGAAGTATGGCCCTCCTTCAAAGACTCTATCCCTATCCTCCAGGTTCATGAATATTGTTTTGAAGAAGTGTTTCGAGCCCAGGTGGATCTCCACTTTTCCACTTGGCTTCCAATGATATTTAATCCAGTTGCGTAGCATTCTTTCTGTGGGCCACAAACCCATGAACTTGCAGATTAGTGCATGCATCTTCATCTGGTCCCTGTAGAGTTGTGTTTGTGGTCCAGTATCACCTTGGGTATCATTTTTTTTTTGGGTTTGCACAGGTTGCGCCCTTGTTACACATGATTTTGGTCACTCTAGTGATGTCTCTACAAGTGATATATTCAGGCTACTACAAGGACTTTTTGCCTGAGAAAAGTGACTATTGTCTTCTTCCAAAAAACACATTTTTAAGATGAGTTCACAGGCTGCCTATATTACAGGGTGAGAAAATCCTTCATTCTCATAGGCAACCCAAACTTAGGGTGCGAACTATTTGCAGTCTGCTCTATAGGTAGGTTGCGAACCTATTTCAAAACTTGGAAAAGAGAAGACGTCACGAAGGTTCTAGAAGGGAATCTTCTAGAAAATGAGTTGGCATTCACATGGTTGGTATACTACTAACTTCTCAGATTTAGTGGGATCATCCTCATCCATTTAACCATCTCTCCTTCTCCTATATATTTAAAGGTTTCTCATGGAAAAGGTTAAGCAAGATTCAATGAAGAATTGGTGAAGGAATTGTGTGAAGAACTTTGTTTGGACAGAAGCTTGAAGACTCTATTTGGTCTATCAATTTGTATTGGATCTTCTTCATGCAAATGTAGAGCAAGTGTGTGTGTTGGAACCAAGGGTCACTGAAAGGAAGCTTGCGACATCAAGGTGATCTGGTTGTATCTTCTACTTTCATTTAATATAATACAGCGGCATGCACCTTTCCCATAAAATCACTCTTATTTTATTGCATAACTTCTTGATCATATGCATAGGTTGGCATTGAATATACTTAGCTATCTTCACTTTGGTTGGTTTGTGTTGTCTTGTACCTGATTTCACAAGAGCATCAGAGCGAAGCGGGAACAACAGAGACCTAAGGAAGCGATAAAAAGGTATGTCACTTGTTCCTTCTTAGTAGTAGATTCAATGATTGCAACTTAGGGAAAGAGTCATGTCCTGTCCTATTTTGTTCTAGATCCAAGTGGATCTAGGGAGATCTGTTAGTGTCTTCACCTACTGATTTATCCGATAAAAAAATTGGCGACTCCATTGGCGATACAACCCATTTTTGGTGGTTTTTTCTTGGCCATTTGCTCTTGACCTGCCCTTTTTCATTCCCAATTAATCTCTGAGTCTTGAGGAGACCCTCACAGACTCCATGGATCTACAAGTTCCCTCAAAAGTCTTGTCATTTTTCCAAAATTTGCTTGATTACAAACCTTCTTGCACTGCACCTTTATGTAGTCTGCAAGAGTAACTAAGGTTCGCACCCTAGTGTTCAGTTCATTGCGAACTTCTCATAATCTGTCTGTGTCTAGCCTACGAGAATCCTTAATTCTCGCACTGTACCCCACTGTCAGACTGCGAACTCACTTGTAAAAATTTTGGATTAAGTATTTTGTGTCTTCAGATGACCAGATTGGTACTTGACTTCAAATCTCGCAAATGATTAGTTTTCGGAAATCGAAATCTCTTCTTGATCATTTTTTCTCAATTTTTACCTCTTGACCTTTTCTTAATAAGGGTATAATCTTCAATTCTGAAATCCGAGTGATTGTTTGGTCGAGATCCTTTGATTGGATTAAAAGTTAAGATTAATTGTCCTTTTCAATTGCTTATTACTTGGAAAATTGTTACCCATGTGCATTTGAAGATACTGGTCTTGTCAGTTTGTTATTTTTGTCTTCATTGAAAGATCGATTTGGGTGTTTGTTGTGTATTTCTTTTCCGTTGGTTGCTTACTTTTTCTTAGTTCCATCCCTGTTGCTTGGTTTCTAATAAAAATTAAAGACACTTTCTTTTTTTTCAACAACTTTTTATTCGAAAATATGGGCATTCAAGTATTGAAAGAGAATGAATAGGGAATTTACATTGTTCATGATTGTTTGATATTACATTTCATAGAAGATCATACATCGTAGTTCACATTGTTCCAGAAAACTCCTCTTTCCCTCCTGTAAATAGGATTCATCGAACAAAATTTGTATCATTCATCCCTATTTATGCATTGTTGGGTCAGAGTCTCACACAACATCGGTTTCATTTATGTCTCATTTTTGCGTAACAACAGTATTTAATAATATAGCGCAACTTTAAAATTCAACTAGTAACTTTTTCTAGGGCTCTTTTACACCAACATTAGCTAGGCTAGAGCTTTGGAATAGGCAGTGAGACACACTCTCCAAAGCACAAAACACATAATAGCATCTTGTGATAAGGAGTGTCAAATTCCATTTGCAACATTTTTTCCTGGGAAGCCCTTCTCACACAAGGATCAAACCTGAGGTCACATTGAGATTGACAGAGTTACTCACCCTACTTTGTTGATATCAGTGTAGATATTGCACGTATTACGGGGTCACTTGAAGGTGTACCCACAATGATAAGTGGAAGCCTCTCAAGTTGATTTTAGGCTAGATACCCTACCCTTGCATGTGGATCAAACTGTCAATTGTTCCCCCAGGCATCATTGTTGTTTATGGTAACCTTCGTAGCCTATCTTCATAGGGTCTTACACAAGGTGACTATGAAGGGATAAGTCTTCACAGTACCTGGAATCGGCGTTGGCCAGACTCGCTCAGGTTTCTTGGAGGGTATACCCACGATTGTGTGTGGGATCTTGCACCGGGGTGTAAGTCTGTTAAGCAAGTTGTCAACGTAAATTTTCCACCATGGCCCAGCCCCTTCTTGTCTCGTCGTTGAGATGTTGGATTTCATGACCAACTAGTGACTTCAGAATTAGAAATTCTTATTTGCTTGGTTTTGATTCCTAGATTTTATTAGTGCATGTTGTTTGTTTACCCAATTTGGCCATAGAATTTCTTTTGTAAAATTCTAACTCGATCACAATTGACCCTCCACGTCATTCACGTAGAATGCAAGGCCTACCCTCGGAAGATCTAGAAGGTTCTCAATCCTTGCCTACCAACTCACCAAATGGATCTCCTCAACAGAGTGAAGTCCAAGACGTTGCCACTCCACCAATGGAAAGAACTAACTATTTAGAACGGTTCCAAATTACCAATTCTCGAGAGGACTTTCGACTTCCTCCCGACTCTGGGAGATGTATTGTGTGAGTGAATTCTTCCAGAGATATAGTTGTTCAGTCTTCTGGATCATCAACTGGACCTTTCATAGGAACTGAGGGTCAAGATCCTTTTTAGACTACTGGAATTTTTGGAAAGGATCTCTTTGGCTCAGGAGCAAACGTTGATATCATTGTCGCACCTAAGCTACCCAAAACATCTGATCCAGACGCAATACCCTTTACTATTACCTATTATTTTCCTAGTACAGATGCTCCACCAGCTAACCACATCTTGACTATCCCTCTATAAATGGTCCATTACACAATGGTCCCAGATACTATGAATACTCACACTGGGATTACAGTGGCTAGCCAAGCCCCCATTGGCACACTGCTTTTTCCCAGATTCACCCCAAAACTTTCGCTCGGATATCATGCGTTGAATTCTTCTATTCCCGCTCCTACACAAATCTCATCTGGGACTCCTGGCATTTCCACTCCTTCTGGGCACCATCTCATTCCCAGTTTCATTTTGATACTTCCTCGACCCCCTTTCAGAGGACCTCTTCCATCCTCTATTAGAGGCACCGACCCTAGTGGCACCATCCTGTCTTTCACACCTAATTACCAGATTCTTGTTGGTGGACGATTTCACCAAGGAGGCCAAACCCAATCCCCTTTTGCAGGACAAATCCCAATTGGGACGCAACCCCCAATTGGAGAGAAACCCCCACCAAACCCACCTTATGGAAAAAACATACCTCCATTCTTGGACCAGTATTGGAATTATCTTATTCAACATAATCCTCCCTCGACTGGGGGGAAACAGCCTCAAGCTAGCTCCTTCATACCCCCTAGTACAGGCCAACCATATCCAGGCACGTCTAATCCTATTTGGGGCTTGAATGCTCAACCCCACGCTCCTGTTCAAGGGTACAACCCTATGAATTACTTGCCTCCACACCAACAATCGAATCTCCCAGGATCTTCACATTATATCAAAACTGCTTATGGTCCCACTGGTCTACCAACGGGACTCCCTCACCAAAGTCACCAATACCCACATGTGAATAGATAGTTACCTTTCTTAGCCACCCTGGACTTCCTTGATCTATCGAGAATCTTAAATGATCTGATCCGTCACTCTCCTCAATGGCCTACCATACCGACCAAACTACCATCCAATATCCCTAAATTCGATGGTAAACTAGGAGAGGACCCGAACAATCATTTAATGACTTTTCACCTTTGGTGCTCATCCAACTCCTTGATGGATGACTCTATTCATTTACTCCTTTTTCAGTGAACCCTCACAGGTTCCTCCATGAAGTGGTATATAGAATTACCATGAGGCTTCTTCACCGACTTCAACACCCTTGCTATGGCTTTCCTCACCCACTACCAGTTACTAATCCATTACGAAACAAGAACTGAAATTTTGAGTTCTTTCAAACAAACCAAATCCACTCGTATCTCTAATCACATTCATGAGTGGCGACGGAGATGATGTCTCATCAAACTCGAACTTCTCGATCAGTTTCTAGCAGAGTGGTTCACAAAATAATTTGTGAACGACATCACTCATGACATCTCCATGGGCAGAGTTATCATAGAAGAATAGGCAATCAGTCGTGCTCAATACCTCGACCTCATTTACTCAAAAATGGGTACTCTTTACGACTTACTCCCTGACGCACCTCGTCCTTCTACTTCGGCTACTTCAACTACTCCTGCTGCTTCTCATGCAGCTGACAATGTGATTGGCACTTTCCATGCCCAACCTCATTCCCTCCAAACCTCTAGAAACAACCCGAAATCCATTTCTTCTAATGTTCAAAATGCTCTGTCTCCTACCCCTCCCACCGACAAGACTTCTGAGGTGAACTCTGTTCAAACTGCCCCCGCCGAAAAAAATAAATCCAAAAAAGGAAAGGGTAAGAACAAGGAGGATAAAAATAATCCGCAATCTGAGAAAACAAAAACACCACATGTTAATGATAGGGATAAGCGCAAACCTCGATACCTGTGTCTTATCTATGGTGATGATCACTACACTAAGGATTGTCCACAACGAGTCGAGGTTACTAAGTTCCTTCAAGGGACCACTAAACCCCCCACTCTAGCTGTATTCTCACAACCCTTCTCATCTCAACAATAGGCCCAAATGATCATTCATGACCAACCTTCCCCCTCCAATACATGCTACGTCTTAATGTGTAAAGGTGATTCAAAGAAGAATGACATCACACTTACCACTCGAGCCAAAGATTATTCTTCCTCCAAAGAGAAGGTTGATGCAATACCTCCTTCGTTGGTCCAACCATCTCCCACGACTCCACCTACCAACGGTCCTCTTCATCTCGAATGACCGAGCCTAGATATATTCCTTCGCCCTCCCCCAAAGGGTGTTGTTTTAAAATCGGCTTTCAATCCCCATGCACGTGCTGCCCAAAACTACAGTATTGTTGAAGATATGGCCCAAGCACCATCCGTGATGTCATCTCTCGAAGTCCTTCAGAGTTGTCCTATACAAAGGAAGGCACTGTTGAAAGCTATTGGTGGAATCGACCCTACGAATACAAATTTAATAATTTTTGACTTGGAAGATCACATTCCAAGGTTACCCCCTCAACTCGCATTTCAAATAAAAGTTATTGTCTCCGACAAAAAAATTTGCAGAACAGTTATCGATGAGGGTGCCTCAACGTGTGTCATGTCTATTACCTGATGGAAAGCCATCGGCTCTCCTCCTTTGACTGAATCCCAAAACATGCTCAAAGATTTCAATGGTTCTGGTTTTAAGCCTTATGGTGTCCTCCCTTCGTTGCCTATTATGTTAGAAGGAAAAATGGTCAACGTTGAAGTGGAGGTCTTTGACGCTCCTCTCGATTGATGCTCCTCTCAATTACAACCTTCTACTTGGTCGTAGATGGATCGATTCCATGCGTGCAGTTGTCTCCACTCTTTTCCATGTCGTGCGTTTCCCACATCAAGGAAAATTAGTTACTATCGACCAATTGGCCTTCTTTCACTCTGATGCACGTACCGATAATGTACCTTTCATTGCAAAAACCCCCCTGGATATGAGAACGTCGGTGTTGGTCTTCTTAAAGATTCCTCTTTGATGAGTACTTTCCCCATTTCACATCCATTTGTCGCCTTGATCAACATGATCTCCGCCTCTGTCCATAGAACCCCCACGTCTTACAACCTATGGATGGTACCCAACCCTGGCGATCATCTTCGTTACGGAAACAAAATGCCTTTGAGTCCAGTTGAATCTGCTTATTAATCCATTCAATCAGCAACCCCTTCTACCCCCTCTCTTGGTGCTTTATCTCTGGATCCATTCCGCATTCTTTTTCCTATGGACGAGATGATTATGTCTGTTATGTCCATGGAAGATACCCCTTGGGACGATGGACATCATCGTTCCATTCTCTTCCTGGAACAACGCACCATCAAGGGTTACTAACGACTCTCGACCCTGTCGACCGTTGTCATCATTTCTATTGTTCCCGAGTCTACACACGATATGTTATATGAAGGGAACTTAAGTAATATCTCACCCACCATCCCCCTCAACATATCCATAAAACCTGGAGTTGTCAAAAATGTGCATATCGAAGCTTCATGTTCCCATGACAAAGTTGTCACCTACAAGTCTCTTTTCCAATAATTTTGTGTCGTCTTCGCATGGAGCTATGAAGAAATGACGGGGATTGACCCCGACATTGTGGTACATGAGATTAAGACATACCCAGGCACTGAACCCGTCCAGAAACGACTTCGTCCGGTCCACCCACGTAAAGTAGCCGCTATCAAGCTTGAAGTTGAGAAACTTCTCAAAGCTGGCTTTATTTACCCTGTGGCTTTAACTGACTGGCTTTCCAATATTGTTCTGATTGACAAGAAACAAGGCACAATCCGCGTGTGTGTTGATTGTAGGGACATTAACAAAGCTTGTTCTAAAGACAACTTTCCTACCCCCTTCATTGACCAAATCATCGACGATTGTGCCGGAAGTGAAATATTCTCTCTGATGGATGGTTTCTCTAGATATAATCAAATCAATATCATACCCGCGGACCAACACAAGACCGATTTTATTTGTCCTTGGGGCACTTTCACCTACCAAAAACTTCCATTCAGTTTAAAGAATGTCGACGCAAATTTTCAACGTGCTATGTCTTATGCCTTTCATGATATAAAGCACATCATGCAGCCATATCTCGATGACTTACCCGCTCATTCCATGCGTTGTGTAGATCATCCAATACACCTCTGTGCCATTTTCCTTTGATGTTGGTTTTACCATATATGCTTGAATCCCCACAAATGTATTTTTTGCGTAGAATCCGGTCGACTTCTGGGATTTATTGTTTCATGTCAAGGGATCTGGTTGGATCCTTTGAAGGTTGAGTCGATTCTTAATCTTCCTCCTCCTTCCTCAGTTCGACAGTTACAAAGTTTATAAGGGAAGGCAAACTTTCTCCATCGTTTCATCTCGAACTATGCTGAGCTAACTCTTGGATTTACGTGACTGCTCAAGAAAGGTTCTGAGTTCGTATGGGATACCACTGCCAACAAATCTTTCAAAGCTTTGAAACTATCTTTGACACATACCTCACTACTCTTCCCACCTGATTACAGTCGAGATTATTTCCTTTACCTCGCAGCCTCGGACTATACCATCGCTATGGTTATCGTCCAGGAGAATGATTCTCATGACAAACATGTCATCTATTACTTGAGTTGGAGTCTCATGACTACCGAAACCAAGTATTTACATGTTGAAAAACTGGACTTGGCAATCGTCCAAGCTGTTCAATGTTTCCAACACTATATCCTTTCTCGCAAGACTACAATAATTTCTAACCGCAACCCTATGTAGCACATTCATACATGCCAATTGCTAGGGGACAAATACTCCAAATGGATCGTAATACTCCAGGAATTTGACTTAGAATTCGAACGCACTAAGTAAATGAAATCCTTGGTGTTTGTCGAGTTGATATGCGACCTTCACTGCTCTGAGACAGAAAATGTAGCAGCAGATTCATTACCCGATGAATCCCTTTTCCTGATTAGTTCCGATGACCTTTGATATGGAGATATCATCATATATCTCCAGACCTAGAATTTTTGGCCCAATTTGTCTAGCACTAACCACCATCAAATACGCTACCAAGCTCGTCAGTATATTATCCTCAGTGATACTCTTTATCGTCGTGGGATTGAATCCGTTTTTCGACACTACCTCACATTTGACAAAGCCGAGAAAGCCCTAAATCACTGCCATTCTGGAGCATGTGGTGGTCACATGTTTGGGTAAGCTACTGCCCAAAATATCTTACGAGCGGGGTATTTTTGGCCTTCTTTATTCAACGATTGTATAATTGTTGTCCAAAAATGCCACGCTTGCCAAACCTACAACAATAAAATATGATCACGCCCTACTCCTCTACACCCTATGGTCTCCGTTAGTCCTTTTGCGAAATGGGGTTCGATTTCATGACATGTCACCCTCACTCGATCGGGGGGCATGGATACATTATTGTAGCCATATATTATTTTATGAAATGGGCCGAGGCGATGCCAACATTCGACAATACCAGAAGGACTGCAGCATTATTTATATTCAATCACATCATTGCTCGGTTTGGTGTTCATCAAGCTATCATTACTGACCATGGTAGCCACTTTAGAAACTTCATGATGTCCAAACTCACTGAAAATTTGGGTCTTCTCCATGACAACTCAACACCCTATTACCCACAAGCCAATGGCCAAGTTAAAGCAATAAACAAAATCCTCATTACCATGCTTTGACGAATGATAGGGATTCACAAAACAAGTTGGCATACAATGTTGTTTTCAGCATTGTGGGCTTACTGGACATCTGTTAAGTCTACTACCGGGTTTACACCATTCCAGTTAGTCTATGGTCTAGAATCCATCTTATCGATTGAATGTGAGATACCCTCCCTAAAAATAGTCATCAAACTTCTCCCAAACACTTATGCCGAAGAAGAACATCTGTTGTATCTCATGCAATTAGATGAAACCCATCACGACGTCACCCTAGTTATAGAAGACCAAAAGAAACGCGTCAAAGCCCAATATGAAAAACATGTCAAGCCACGCATTTTCTCCGAAGGTGATCTGGTTCTCCTTCACAAACAAGATCAGGATATACTAGGAGCCGGAAAAATTTGAAGCTATGTGGCGAGGTCCTTATATTGTCAGACGAGTTTTGGAGAAAGGAGCTTATGAGTTAGTGGACTACGACGGTATCCCTTTGAGTGAACCCAAAAATGGGTTGTACTTAAAGAAGTACTATGCTTAAGATCACCTATGCATGAGTGATTTTTTTTTATTGTATCATACTTTTTGTTACTTTAGTATGATTTTTCGCTATTTGGTCTCTTCCCTCGACTGCTTATCTTGCATTGTGCTTGGTTTCTAGATGTTGGAGTCTTCACCACCCCACATTGGCTTTGCCGATGGTGCTAGCCGTAGTACTCAGAACCTTGCTTCTGCTACATGGGAAATTTATGCCCCTACAAATGAACTTATCAATCTATGAGGTGTGTGCCTCAATCGTGCGACCAATAATATTGCAGAATATAGCGTTGTCATCGAATTGTTGATTGATGTTATTTCACTTGATATCTGCCACCTGGTTATATGACTCAATTCGCAGCTAATAGTACTACAGTTAAGTAATGTCTATGCTATCTGAAGTCCTACTTTATTACGGGTATATTTTCGAATTCGCCTCTTGGAACGTTACTTTGATTATATCAAATATCAGCACATTCCTAGATGTCTAAAAACATTGACTGATGCATTAGATAACTATGTGTTGGACAGACATTTGGGACATTTATAAACCAATCACACATCACATGTATAACACGACACAAAATAAACCGGTAGAACTTGTATATATGTATAGAACGATCAAAATTTTTTACAAAAATTTTATGTCCAAGGATCAAAATCTAAAATATGAAGCCCATAGCCTCTACAAAATAGCATCACGGATGATGCTCATGATAACACACAATTGCTCGGGCTACCCTACGGAGCAGTCGACTAAGATACTCGGACATGCTCACAGTATGGCACTGGTGACGTCTCGAGATCTCCCCAATAGAGATATTCGGGACATCCACGGTCAACCCCTCCAAGTTCTATTCCACTGCCTCGTAGTCTTCGGCATCCCATCTTGCCACTGGAGCCGCTTCTCCTCACCATTGAATGGGAGACGTTCCTAGAGGTCGATACAGCCCCACATCTGTGTCATCAAAAAGAAGTTTTTGGATTAGTTCTTGGATAAACATAAAAACATTTCATATGATAAAATTTGCAAAAACATTTAAAAAGAAAAAAATGTGTACTTCTTACCTAAGTCACCCCACTGAGCATCCTTAGGCAGGGCCAAATCCGGATCCCCTCAGAAATCCAAACCAGCATATGTGTAGTCGTTGATCATCAACATCTGAGGCCTCAACCAGTCAAAAAATGAATCATCATACTTGATTATAGGCCCTGCTATGTGTCGAGCCATGAGGTTGCACCACCTCAGCATCCTCGGATCCTGTGGGGCCAGTAAACCCCAATCAACCCGTAGTCGTAGCAGTGGGACACTCTCGAGGGAGAATGACACCAAAAGTGATCCGTACCTAAAATGATTCAAGTCACCCTTTCTGCACTTCGTCAATTGTCTCTTCATACTATGGAGAACTGTATCTGACTAGTTGAAGACCCGAGGCTCTATGCACTCTATGGCGTATTGGAAATAGCTCTGGAGAGCCATGTGTGGAGCTGCACTCCCAGCCATGCATGAAATAGTAAAAAAGATGGTCCATAGGGTCAGATCTTGGACCCCCCAAATGGAAACCTTACCCTTGCTCCTCTCTGCCTCAAGAACACAATACTGGCGAAAATACTCACTCATAGGGAGTCCACCACCTCAACCTCCGGTAAAAGTATCATGGTATCCACGCCATGACAACCCCATTAGAAAATAGATATCCTCAATATCTAGTGTCAGTGTATGGACTCCCATGTGAAACAACTATTGATCCACGTCCCACATGTGGACCAGGTATTCCAACAACCTGAGTTGGGCTCTCATGCCTGGAATCCTAAAAAATTTCAAGAGCCCACAGTCCTGGAGGGCAGCGACTGTACCCAGGTCATTCCCAGCAATGGCATCCGCCTCCTCATGTTCTCTTTCTCTCCATTTCAACATTTTGATGGTCAAACACCTACAAAAGAGCCATGAAAGGGAAGTCGACAACTTGTTTTAAACTCTTGCATAATTTTTATTGAGAAAAACCTTACTTTAAAATCCATTTTTCGGCCCCCGCAGGTGAGCCTTTTGCACAGTGTGAGATTCTCGCAAGTCCCGCATGGCCCACTTGCGAGAATGCTTGGGTGCATGTTCCGACCCTAAAATGGACTCAAAACGCAAAAAATTGCCAATAAAAACCAAAAATAAACCATGGAAAAGTTAGAGAATCAAGAGATTACCTCGTTGGCTGAAACCATTCGCCAAATGATCGCTTGTGCCTCCCACAATCGAGCAAAGGAATTTGGGGGAAAATGAAGTATGTTGGACAAGTTTTTGGCAAAATCACAATGAAATGGTAAAAATCCCTTTTTACCCATATTTATTCACTTTTTACTATTTTTTATTGATTTTTTATATATTATTTTTATTACTTTGTCTATAAAACCTAATACCCTAATAGCCTTGTGAGTGTGGTTTTTCACAGATATCATAACTTCAAATTTTGAATGAGGGGGTACGGGTGTTTTTTCTTTTGTCGCATGTATGACTATTTTTATAGGGTTTTTTAGAAAAAAACCTCGAGCTCAGTCTTCGTTCGTTCTCGCACTCGAAAATATATGAGAACGTAACCGAGTATACCTTTTCTCGTCTTTTCGTACTCGTCATGGTAACACGAAAACGATGAACGTAAAGGAGTATCCTTTAAGATATTTTCACGCTCTATAAAAACAAAAATATTGCCGAGCTATATTGTTCTTTTCACGCTCGTTAAAGTATTTGAAGAAAATGTTCGACGGGTGATAGTTTATCACCTTTTTTGGTCTCGTCGAACTCTTTTACAAAAAAAGAACTGGGAGAGTTATCTTTAAGTGTTTTTCAGACTCTCAAAACATGAAAAACCCCTGAGTTTTCTATCCTTGGACTCGTTAAACAAACATCGAAAGACCTGCATTGGGACCGAACCACTCCTTTCTAGGGTTCGTTAAATATACTCCGAGGGACTCATCCGAAAGATGAGCTTACATCAATAAGCATATGTTATCCTCCTCAAACTTCTATAAAAATAAAGAGGTACTCGCCAAAAATGGTGGGGGGAATTTTGCGAAAGGGATGCATTTTTGTATTCATATTAATGGCAGTAAGTGTAGCTCTTGAACATGACACCCCCTATTCGTCATTTGAATCTAGGTTGGGAAATCCATTTGTCTCTCGTTCGACTTGTTACAAGGTCATATCTTGGGTCATCTTTGAGTCAGTGCTGCCAAGTCCTTGGTCGTGTCGTTCATATGTTTAAGAGAAGTTCACATGAACCCTCTATTGCGTCGACCATCTGCAGTTGTCCATTCTTACTATGTCGTCCTTCCCTATGTTTGTTTCAACCCGTATTCATACTTTGTTTAACCCTCAAAATCTGTTACTTATTTCGTGTCATTGATGGGGGATACATCAAGGCCCTCATGTGACGAGTCTTGTTCCATCGACTCCAACTCATTATCCGAAAATGAGACTTAAAAATCATTTAATACCTTGGAACCTGCATGCCTTAATGGCAGGTCTCTTCACTTTCGACCGGGGTTTCACATCATTGATCCCTGATCGAGAGATTCCGCCGAGTTCTCAACTTCAACTCATTCATTCGCATTCGTTCAGGTTGTACTTCGGTACCTTGGGATTCATTGACATCAATGGTGATTTCCCTCACACTTGTTAATAGTTTTCATCAATGACCGGTAATCAAGTGGTTTCTACCATGTTTGACTTCAACACATGTAATCGCATGGCTAGATTCATACTTTCAGGTGACGGGATTGAAGACCCTGGGTCTCATCTTTTTTATCTAGGCTGTGATGGAGTATGTATGATTTGTATTGACACATAGATCCACCTTGTATGTCACGTGGCTATGTCTTAATTCAAGTCTTCTCACACAGATCCAAAGTGTATTCCTGGTGGCTATGTAGCATTTTGACGACATGGATCCATGGTGTATGATTGGTGGCCATGACCTACATTTATGATTCCATTCATTTTTTATCTGAGCATGGGAATGCCAGCTACCTCATAACTGGTATTATATTTTGCAGATGCTTGGTTGTTTACAAGTTTCTGATTAGGTGCGCTCTTTGTTTCTGACACACACGTGCATTTTACAAAGAATTTCGGCTATCACAAGTTCCAGCCTCATACTTTGGGGGGCATTATGTTACACATGATTTTGGTCACTCTGGTGACGTCTCTACAAATGATGTATTCAAGCTCCCACAAGGACTTTTTGCCTGAGAAAAGTGACTATTTTCTTCTTCCAAACAACACATTTTTAAGATGAGTTCACAGGATATCTATATTACAGGGTATGAAAATCCTTCATTCTTGCAGGCAACCCAAAATTAGGGTGTGAACTGTTCGTAGTCTGCTCTATAGGTAGGGTGCAAACCTGTTTCAAATCTTGGAAAAGAGAAGAGGTCACGAAGGTTCTAGAAGGGAATCTTCTAGAAAATGAGTTGGCATTCGCATGGTTGGCATCCTACTGACTTCTCAGATTTAGTGGGATCATCCTCATCCATTTAACCATATCTTCTTCTCCTATATATTGAAAGGTTTCTCATGGAAAAGGTTAAGCAAGATTCAATGAAGAATTGGTTAAGGAATTGTGTGAAGAACTCTGTTTGGACAGAAGCTTGAAGACTTTATTTGGTCTATCAAGTTGTATAAGATATTCTTCATGCAAATGTAGAGCAAGTGTGTGTGTTGGAACCAAGGGTCACTGAAAGGAAGCTTGCGACATCAAGGCGATCTGGTTGTATCTTCTACTTTCATTTAATATAATACAACGGCATGTCCCTTTCCCATAAAATAACTCTTATTTTATTTCATAACTCCTTGATCATATGCATAGGTTGACATTGAATATATTTAGCTATCTTCACTTTGGTTGGTTTGTGTTGTCTTGGACCTGATTTCACAAGAGCATTGGAGTGAAGTGGGAACAACAGAGACCTAAGGAAGCGATATAAAGGTACGTCACTTGTTCCTTCTTAGTAGTAGATTCAATGATTGCAACTTAGGGAAAGAGTCATGTCCTGTCATGTTTTGTTCTAGATCCAGATGGATATAGGGAGATCTATTAGTGTCCTCACCTACCAATTTATTTGATAACAACCCTTCTGTCCTATTGGGATTTGTTGTGTCTTGCGCCTCACTCTGAGTTTCTCTGGCTTATTCTCCCATTCACTCACTTTTTCCCTGGTTCCTTTCCTGACCTTTTTCTGGGTCTGATCCCAAGGTGTCTGTCATTGGTGCCTTGAAAACTATGCCTCTTGTCCCTCTCCCCTTGTCCACCACTACTTGATTGTATGAGGGGGTTCCCTTACCCACCCCTTTGGTGCTCATGTTGTCCTCTGTTATGGTTGTGACTGCCAAACCCTAGCTTGCAGTTTCTCCAAACCCTAGCAGTCGATATTTCACAATCCAAAATTATGTATAGGCTTACTGTTATTTCTACATGAATCTATGTATTAGCATAATGTAATTGTCTATTTTAATTATATATATATATATACATGAATTTCTACAAGATTTTCTGTGTGGCATAGCCCATCAAGTCTATGGCTGGGTATGTTACATTTTGGGTTATCAGAAACAAGAGAAGTAGTAATGTGGTAGTCCTCGGCCTAGGAGTCTCGGGGAGTGTTACAATTTGGTATCAGAGCATGAAATTTTTTAAGTGGAATGACCTAGCCTGGACGGATGGGTATGTTACATCGATCTATAATCAAATTTGTATTCAACCACAAAACCTACAAAAGACATCCTTCACCACTCCATGGGGTAATTTTGCATACAAAGTTATGTCATTCATGTTGAAAAATGTTGGAGCCACTTTCCAACATGTTGTGTCCTATTGTTTCCATGATCCGGGACACATTATATTGGCCTATCTTGATGTGCTCACCACTTATTTGATGAAGCTTTTGTATCATGTGGAAGACTTGAAAACTATATTCCTTAAATGTTCTAAGTATAACATATGTGTGAACCCCCTCATGTCTATCTTTAGAATTCTTATCGGTCTTAGTTTGGGATTAATGTTTTCCAAATATGGAATCATTATTGACCCCCTAGAGGTTCAATCCATTTCTAAGATACCTCCCCATTTCAATCTATGTCATTTGTAGAGCCTATTAGGGAAATCCAATTTTTTGTGTAGGTTTGTTCCACCACTACTCATGGGTTTTTACATTTATGTTGATCTGACATACTATTTTTTTGGGATCGTTAGACTCAAAAATCATTCAATGCAATCAAATGATCTCTTTCCTTAGAACCTTTGATTATTCCCACCAACTTTGAGAAGGATTTCATCCTTCACATTTCTTCTTCGCCCTTTGTTTTTGACAATGTATTAGTTTAGGATGAAATCAATGGATGTGAACATGTTATTTATTATGTGAGAAAGAACCTATCTGAAATCCCTTTGTACTATTCTCATGAGTAGAATTTGGCCTTGGATATTGTTGTGTTGGTTTTGTCACTTGGGTGAGAGAAACAACAACACTTTCATGTCTAGATGAGCCTACTAGACAAGATAGGAGTTTGTGAGTGGGTTAGATAAGACAAACACATATAAAAACAAAGAAATAAACTAAAACAACTAAGAAATAAATGTTAGAAAGCATGAGAAACTTAGAACCATGAAAATCAAACAATGGCCAACATAATGCTACCAATGGATCAATAGATTAGTAGGAAAAACATCGTAGAGAAAGTCAAGGACTTATGAGTCCCCTCTTCCTCCTTGGGAAGGATCTTGAGTTCCCTAATTGAGATATCTTCACTCATTACAATGGAAGAAATGACAAATGAAGAAAAACAATGCCTATTCCCTCAAGAGGTGAGTGGAATGGCCTATTGCAATGTTGTTTGAAGGCTTCAAAGAGAAAAGAGGATTCTCAAGGAAGATTTATTGCAGCATAACAATACCTTGAAGATATTGGTTTCTTAGCACACCCATGGCTCTTATTTATAGCATTCATACGTGGAAAAATGTAATTGGTTCATAGTGTGAACAAGGGGACTTTTAGGGCACCCTCTAGCCCTTGACCAACCCCCAAGCTAGATTTTTCTCAGATATGAGTGTCAAATCATGTTGGGGGTTAGACCAGAAGTGGTTGAGGGACCGAAAAGATCCATAATTGCATCATTCATATAAGTGTGCGACTTTTCTCATACACAGTCGCGCATTTTGCGCATAGTGCACAATGAGTCCTGTGTTGTCCTACACGCGCTCTCTTTGGTGATTCTGTGCAGTCTGATTTTTTACCCCAATTACATAGTTTTTTTCCTACTGGATGAATTTTAGTGGTGTAGGTGGACTAATTGTTGTAGGAATTGATGTTTTATTTAACCATTTGTGTGCGATGTTGCGGATGATTTTTTAGTGATAACAGATGCCCCCTAATGTGTGAGATTAGGAGCATACGTATAGCCAAAATACATCAATGTTTCTTTTTTTGAGAGTACCATTGTAAGGAAGAATGAAGAGATGAACTTCAAGAGCGATCCGCTGGAGGGAGAGGTAAAACTCTGGTACCCAAACCTTTCTCTAGGGAGAAAAACAAAAATATGTGTACAAATGAGGTGGACATGCCCCATGCTCACATCATGGAACCAAAATGTGAGACGGTAACTAAATATGGATGTTGATGTAGATAATTGCAGTGCCCTCGGGAGTAGGTGATAACGGTAGATGACAGTTTTGAATGGTGAATGGACTCTGAAGTGAGGCAAGGACGATTGTAAGAATTGTCGATGAATCATAGGAATTGATGGCCTAACAAATTCATAGGTCTTTGGCTAGTATGAAACAACTGCAATAGTCGCATAGTAAGACCCACCGTAACATGAGAGTTTTTTGAATTTGAATGTTATGGGGGTCAACGGAATCGAAGATCAATGATCATTCTCTCTATGTCATCCAAGACTCCTCATTGTAAAGGTAATGACATTCAAGATACTGTCGCCCTTCTGGAAAATTTGTTGACAGCAATAGGAAGGGAGACACGACTCCAAGAAGAAAAGGGCTTCGTGAAATCTACTGAGATGATATAAGAAACTGACGGGTAACATGAACACAGTCAAGATTCTTGGAGACTCAAGACTACCCTTGGTTGGGGAATTTTGAAGGATGATTGGAAGCAACCGTAAAACTGTATCTAGTGTTAGGGAGACGACAGGATATGGGGTTAAACTTTGCCAGAGGCTAACAAAGTGGACAAACTCAGATATCATGGGTATATGGACTTGGGATACTCATGGTTCATGAACGATGTCAATATGGAAAGAGAGTGGATGCCCCAACCAAGGGCGACATGGGTTTCTTTTCCAGGAAAAAAGAAGGCCATCAAGGGTGACGACGAAAAATATAAGTATATGATGGAAACAAAGACCATTTACAATTAACAAAGAAACAAAGAATAATTTGGGTTGAGTATACAGATACAGAAATGGGTGCCCCAGTGAAAGATGGATTGGCCTGTTAAGGAACAAGTTTGCGAAAGAAAATTGGTGGATGGTGGGGGCCCCATGGGTGGGTTTCTATATTAGGTAAATGGATGGAGGACAATCTGTAGATGGGAAAACTAATGGTGGATCAGATGGAAGGATAATGAAACTCTGGAGATGAAGTCAACAGAACCGAGATGATATGACCTGGGAGTCCATTGGGAAAGTTAGCAATATGATGAGAATAAGTGTCAAGTTCATTCTTAGAAGTGCATAAGACTATCAGGAATCCCATGCCTAGGGGGTGGAATAAGCATGAGTGTCAATTTTCCAAGGGGAACTATGAATGGGACAACTCATGTGGGGGAGAGTGCTATTGGGTGACAATACCCAAATGCAGCAGAGGTAAAGGTACTGCAGAGCCAGATGTAAGGACCCTAAAGTTAAATGTCAGAGGGTATGACTCGGAGATGCAATTGATTTATAAAGGGAATAATTACATGTCAGTGTCGAACATATACCTGAAGGGTATGTAAGCTTGCAGAACAAGTACCTGCACACATGAAAACCAAATACCCAATGTGAACAATATCTGATGATAAAGAAAATATAACAATTATTTGATAAAATTGAACATGAGCATGCATACTTGAATGTGATGTGAGAAAAATGCCCCTCCAGGGCCAAGTGAAGATGATGACCCGGGGAATGTGAATGTGAAGACGGCAGGACAAGGATCTCGTGGCTAAGAATGGATAAGAAAACAAATGCTCTGGGCTCCTATAACAGAGTGTGGAATTTTTGGAAAAAGGAGCTATATATGGCTGGTGGGCCCACAATGCCACCTCATTTGTACCTATCATTGTTGTTGAACTAACGAGATAGCTGTGAGGATATTTGGAGATTGCAGGAGCGTGAGGCTACTGATCTGGGAGTGGTGAGAGACAGGTTAGTGGTCCTATCGTCTTGTGCATGGAAAAAGGAGGAATACCCACGCACATGTGCACGGGTATAATCCATTTTCCAATGCATAATGTGTGGTTGTGCTTGACACAGCCATGCATGTGAGCGCGGGGGATGGGAAGACAAGCGCGCATGAGATGCATGCATGTCTAACAAATAGTTGTGCACTCATGTGTGTTTGTTTCTCAGACAGTTGTGCAGCTGTGCAAAGAACAAGCGTTCACATGTGCACACTTGTCTGGGTGAAATCCATGCACTATGGAAAAAGATAAGGGGTTGTAATTTTTTATATTTTGAGGATGATCAAGTGTTTATGTGTGGATGCAGTTGATCAGCATATTCTAATAGCACGATGTCAGTGCACTGGAGAGAGCATGACTGGGATCATTTATGGGAGGTGGTGAGAGTGTAGTCGGGTGTTCGGAGATACTTGGAAGTCTACAGGTTTCTCAAATTCTTTGACTTCCCTCTAATATGGTCACATGAGTTCCTGCCGACGAGAGATGTGACTGATACAATGGGCCCATGTGTTGGACCGACATGGAGGTAGGGAGGGTGGCCACTATTTTATGGCCATGGTAGTGCGATTGTGGCGACAGATGCCATAGGTGACTCTAAGGTATCCATATGTGGGTATGGCCTACCACCACGACCCAGACATGATGTTGCCTCCTAGGGAGGATTGGGATCAGCGAGGTATGTTTTTGTGTTATGTTTTATGTTTTGTGATTGTGATAGATAACATTATTTATATATGTATATGGATGTTGATTCTATCTCTAGTGTTGTTTTGCATATTTGGGACCCTGAGGGCGAGAGGAGGAGGTGGTCAAGGAGTCATCTCACCAGGGGCCAGCTCAACCGGCACTTGCAGAGCTGATGGTAGGACAGAGGTGGCGGCGAGATGACGCTCGTGATGGACCATCACATGAGAAACAGGGAGATATCAGGGTGTTGCAGGAGGATCTGCATCGATGCTTCGAGCAGGTTCTACAGGGTGTATCGGATGGGATGTGGGCCCATATCCAGGATGAGGAGGTCCTGGAGCAATGCATGGGAGTATCAACAAAGTGGAAAACCCTAATCCATTGAACCGCAGTAGCGGGGGAATAGATGACTGGTCAGCTACCCCCTGGACCTGGAGGGCCCCCAGCTGGTGGGGCACCTCCGACTGAGAGAGGACCTATGGGGGGGAATCTGGGGGCACCTTGAGTGCCGATTGTTGTATGTACAGGCTTGTGAGCCCATTTTTGTATAAGGTATTTGATACCCATTTTTGTACTCATAGGGTTGGGGGGGATTCATTAGCCTACGGTCAATTTGTACATGTATTTTTTGTAAACATTGAGGACCTTTTGATGATATATATATAGATATATTTTGGACCATTCATGTCTCTATGTGTTATGTTTTTTATGTATGATGTATTTTCGAGGTGTTGTGACAAATGTATGATGATATGTATAAAATGATGCTTAATGTGATAAATGCCAATCTAATACTAGGTTATCTATGTGATCTACTATTTGATTAAGTTGTATTGGAATATGTGTAAATGTGATGGAATCAAAGTTGCGAGATAATATTCTAACTTGTAGGTATTTGTGAAAGAGGCAAGGATCGTGAACATGATATACATTATTGAGCTACAGGACGACAAGATGGGAATCTAAAAGAATGTTAAGGTAACGAATGTGGCAGTGACTGGCCTCGGAAAGGAGACCAATGGCGGCATCGTATTGAGCTTGGTTGTTGGTGGCCAAGCCCAAACATATTCCATTGGAGTGGAGCAGAATATGTGAGGCAGTATAGAGGGCCCAAGCGAACGAAGCGAGATTCTGGGTCCAACAGTTGGCACCGTCAGCGTAACCGATGTGGTAGGCTGGTAGATGATGCATATGTCAACTAAACAGATGATATATTAGACATGAGGAGTGGTGGAGAAAAATAAGACTAAAAACTCTACAAATGTGTACAAATAAAAACCTAAGGTATGGGGGATACACTTAGGTGTAAAAATTCATTAAGTACAACCCATTGACGGGTTCTTTGAGAGGATAACCCTCTAGAGAGGCCAAGATGTAGGTGCCTTTAGTGAGGTAGTGTTGGACGATGTAAGGTCCATGCCATAATGACTCAAATTTTCCATGGTTGAGAGTATCATGGGCGATATCATAAGCTAACATGAGACCACCTTCGTGCAATGAGCGAAGTTTGACATGGCAATCAAAGGTGGATTTGGACCATTTTTTAGTTGCCTCATTGTGTTATAATGAAGATCAATGATCTTCATCAAGTGACTCTAAGGTCAGTAGGCACTGCTCCATTGGAGCAGTGTCAGGTAATAGCTCAATGTAATGCGTAATGTGGGGATTTCACACTCGATGGGGAGGGTGGCTTCGATCCCATGGACAAGGTGGAATGGTGTAAAATCGGTGGTAGTTTTGACTGTAGTGCGATAAGCCCATAACGCAGAAAAAAACATATGATGCTAGTTGGTCTTATGTTTGTTGATGGTACATTGTAGCTTAGTTTTGAGGACTTTGTTGACAACCTCGACCTATCTATTGGAATGAGGGTAGTATGGGGAGGCGAACTCATGGGATAAGCCTAATTTTGAGGAGAGTTCTGAAAAGATCTCATTCTCAAAATGTTTACCATGATCGGACACTAACTGTAGTGAGACTCTAAATCGGGTAATGACGTGGTTGAAAAAAAAACACGTTGATGTGTCCATAGTGTTGTTAAATGCGGGCATTTCTTCGACCCATTTGGTATTGTAATCGACTGCCATGATAATGTACTTGTTTCCATTACTGGATGGAGGATGGAAAGTCATGAAGTCGATGCCCCATTTACATAAGGGGCTTGTTGTGATGAATGGATGTAAAAGAGTTGGTGGAGCTTGTGCTTTGTTTGCATAAAGCTGGCATTTGTCGCATCACTTGACAGCATGGATGCAGTCATGAAACAAAATGGGCCAGAAGTACCTTGCTCGAATGAGTTTTTGGGTGGTGTACATACCTAAGAGGTGACCACCGTAAGAATCATTGTGGCAATCATTCAAGACTCTATCATCTTCGTCAATGGTAATACATCGACGAAGAATGGTGTCGACCCCATGTCGATAGAGAACATCCCTAATGAGGAGGTATTGAGGGGCCTGATGGTGAATGCATTGATGATCATCTCAAGTGAGATGAGACCCAAAATTTTGTGTATGAAGGCAGACAAGGGGGTCGCCATACTAGGGGCCATCGGAGGGGATGAAGAAGAGGTGTTCATCAGGGAAATCCTCATTGATGGGGGAAGCTTTGGCGTCTGAGGGAAAATACGTAATGAGTTCATCTAGGACAAGAGATTTCTTGCTTTTGGGAGTAGAGAACTCTAGATCGTATTCCGGGAGGATGAAAATCCATCGAGAAAATTTTCCATTAATCTGTCCTCGATTAAGAAAGTACTGCATGGGGTTGGAATCTGCTAAGATCTTGGTGTTTCGAAGCAGAAAAAAATGTCGCAGTTTTTGGAAAGTGATGACAACTACTAACGTCAATTTATCATCATGATTATACTTCAAGGGTGGCCATGAAAGTTATTTATTGATGTATTAAATGACATGTTCATGTTTGGCATCCCCTAATTGGACGAGGACTCCTGCTACTAAGACAATTGAGGCTAACAAGTAGAGGATGTAATCGCAATCATAGTCTGGGGGTCTAATTAAAGGGGCATTGGATAAGGCGACCTTAAAATCATCAAAATTTGTTTGTGCATGTTCGTCCCATAAAAATGGGATATCATGTCACAAGAGGCAAAGGAGACCATGCGTGCGAGTGGTGTAGTTTGGGACAAAGCGATGTAAAAAGTTGGATTTTCCTTGTAGGCTTTACAGTTGGTGTAAATTCCTAGGTGGTGGAATTTTTGTGATAGCTTGGACATTGAGGGGGTCCACCATGATGCTGTGTTGGGAAACAATGAACCCAAGGAGGCGTATGTTCATGATGCAAAATACGCACTTGAGGGGGTTCAAGTGGATATTGTACTGGCAACATCTTTGGAAAATGATGTGTAAGTCGTCTAAATGTTGAGTTTGCTTTTTGGATCAAGCAGTGAGGTCGTCGAAATAAGAAAGGATGATCCGAGAAAGATCATAAAAAACATAGTTCATGGCCCGTTGAAACATAACACATGCATTCTTGAGTCCAAATGACATGACACGATAAGGAAAGGTACCCCAAGGGATAGTAAAAGTGGTTTTGTATTGATCTGCTGGATGGATTTGGATTTGATTATATCCAGAGAATCCATCCATAAAGGACAATGCCTCGTGGCCGACACAATCATCGATAGCTTGGTCGATGAAAGGGGTTGGGAAGTTTTCTTTGGGACAAGCGTGGTTGAGATCGTGAAAGTATGTGCATACGTGAATAGTGCCCTGTTTTTTGTTAATGGGGACAGGGTTGGAGAACCATGAAGTATACGCAATGGGGTAAATGAACCCGGCAGTGCGTAACTTTTCAATTTCAGCTTTGATAACCACAACTTTCGATGGGTTAAGGGGGAGTTTCTTTTGACGAACTAGGGAAACATCTAGGAAAGTGTCGATTAGATGTTCGACTATAGATGGATCGAGACCAGGTATATCTATATATGACCAGGAAAAAATATCCCGATATTCCTGAAAGAGAGATTTGTAAGACGTGATTTCTTTAGGGGAGCATGCGGCACCAATGGTGATTTCTTCTATGATTCTCGATTTAATGGAAATGTCAATTTTGATGGTGGGGAAGATGTTGGCCATGTTTCCTTCTTCGAAAGCATCTGGGGTGGGGATAGGGTTGTTGAAATAGCCTATATGTCCTAAAGGAATAAAATCCTTGGTTTTGATTACGCACATGGAGGCTTGGATAGGGGGGTGAAAGGCCTCCTATGAAAGGAAAAGTGCTTGATAATGGAGCGCATTCCATGGGAAATCATGGGAAGTGAGTTCCTCCAAGATATCTTCATTGTAGTGAAACAAGGAGTTCCCTAATGTGAGCCTCAGTAGGGAGTGGCTGAGAGGGCTCTGGACGAGATTTTTGGCATACTGCGGCTAACATTTGGAGAAATTGAGGTAGAGTTGGACAATGACGAGTGTAGTGGCCATATTTCAAATAGATGGCACAAGCAAATTTTGTTCGCAACCCTTTGTTGCGTGTGGTTTAGGAATTTGTAGTATTAGTGGACGTACTTAGTGGAGTGGCGAGTAATGTGGTTTCTCTAGGGAGATTTATCAGATTGTGTAACTAGGGAAAGGTAGGACATATGTTAGTGAGGTGACCTTCTCTTTCACATAGTGCGCAAGGAGGTTGAGCTCGGGGAGGAAGTGGAGTTGTGGGTTTATTCTTGTTTCCTCTACCCCCAGTGGTGGTGGTGGTGTTGCTCGTTGGGGGAAGGGGTGGTGTGGAAAGATCCTGTACTAGGATCTGCATTGGTAATCCCTCTGTCTGAGGAGGGAGAGATGGAAGAGGGACCATCGTGGGTGGATGGAGATACCATACATGGATGGAAAGAACCATGTTTGGAAGGCTGAGAGTAGAAACTACCTGGAATGCTTTGACTCCAGGTGGGGGGTAGAAAAAGGGAATTTGGGTAACTGCTTGGGGGACTGTCTCCCAAACCAGGATTTTCCCCTAGAGAGGGGTGGGGGGGAATCTGGGATAAGTGGTACAATGGGGTTCTCAAGTAACTCCTGAGGTAATATTTCTCCAACTGGTGGAACTTCAATGTGGGGTGGGGCCTTGGTGGGAGGAGTATTGTCTCTGATATATGTTCTATTAGAAGATACTTCACACACTTGTGTTGAAGGGTGTAGGAGAGGTGGTGTTCTGTGATATGCCCCCTGTAAGGATGGGTCCTTGAAAATTCTAGGACCCATGTTGATGACCAAAAAATCATCTGAGCTAGTGAAGAAAAGGGGGAGGGTGTTATCAATGTTGGCGGAATGATTAGGCTCGTAATGTGTAAGTTTGTTGATGGTGAAGATTTTCTCGTTGTGGGGGAACATCATCGATCGAAACACAGAAGAGGATATTGCCTTCATAGCATACATGTATCTACAATTGAAAAAGATATTGTAATCAAGTGGGGAATCAATAAATTCAATGTCAATCAAGATGGTTTTTCCCCCAAGTTCAATGGGGACATTTTGGAAGAGCCCTTCAGAGGATGATGGTCGAATGTCATAATTTCTCAGGGCGATGGCAGATGGTACTAGCTCAGGTGAGCCAAGTTTTTTCCATAACACTTTGGGCATGATGCATGTGGATGCACCTTCATCAATGATACACCAATGAACTGTGATGTTTCGTATCTTAACTGTTATATGAAAATCTACTAAGGCGGGGAGGCGTTGTTCTCCGCTATCTAGATCAAAGGTGATGAGTCTAGTATCAGTTGGGTCGACTACCCCCAAGGTGGAAAGCAAGGATTTTCGCTGAGTTGGACATGTTTGGAGGACCTCCAATACAGACATGGTTGCAGGGGAATATTCTAAGTCGTCGACCAAACTGTAGTTATGGGCTTCCCTAGCATGAGGGTTATGTATGTCCCGTCGTAACAGCATATGGGGTATATGAGGGTTTGGTTCAGTGTTAGGGCATGGAATCATCAATGGTTGTTTGGATGTGGTTGGATCTGCTTATGAGGTGGTTGGGGTATATTTAGAGGGAATACCATACTGACGACTACGTTTTTGAAAAATAATCTCTTCTTCATTGGTAAGGAGGATGTTGCGATCGACCAAGTTTCTAGGTTGATTGGGACCGGGGTTTTGATATTGCCCCATTTGGGGTGGAGCAAGGTGTACCTCCTGTTGGGTATTCATCACACCTTGATGTTGGATGGGGTTTTGAAAAAATGTTAGAGGTGGTTGTTTCAAATATTGTTGTGGGGCCTACTGAGGGGCAGGAGACATTGCGAAACATTGCACGTTCATGGATTCTTTCATCCATTTGAAATCAGAAATTTGGGGAAAATGGTGAGTATAATGTCCATACTCACCACAGAGAGTGAAAGGGAAGTTAGTTCTGAGTTTATTCTTCTTCCCTTGTCATGGTTGATTGCTATTGTTTCCCCCGTGGGAGTTTTCGTTTCCCTAATTCTGGTTGCCCCCAGCGAGATGGATTTGTTGGGGGTTGTTTCCACCTAGTCCCAGGTTGTTTTTGTTTTGATTTTTCCCTTTATTCTTGGAATTATTCGACAGATGGACCAGATTTTCCGTATTCAAGTGTTCAAAAGTTTGAATTTGTTGAATGGGAGAGGGTTGAACAAAGTTAACACCAACCTGTCGTTGTCCTGGTGGAGGAGAAAATGGCTGTGGAGGAATAGGAAATGGAAAATATGGATTTTTTTTTGGAGACGATCCATATGGTGTGTAAGAAGTTGAATCACTTCCACTACTACTAATGTTGTATGTGGAGATAGAAGGTGAACTCATACTTGGTTGAGAGGTCAGACGCATCATGGGTACCAGTGAGGGTCCACCCATTGGTGGAAAGGGAGAAACAGGATATGACTATTAGTGAGAGGGAGGAGGGTAATAAGACATCCCTCCATATAGTTGTGGATATTGAGGTGCACCATAAGTGGGTGATGGGTGAACGTAAGGATTGATATGGTTCATAGAACCAATCAACCCATCTGCAACGTGGGACATCCCAGGTTTTTCCTGGCCGAATGGTATGGGTCTAGGTGCGTCAGGAAATAATGTGTATAAGTAACCTAACTAATCATAGATGAGGCCAAACTATTGGGCCTTGTTGATGGCCTCCTCTTCCGACTGAGGAAAATTGGATGCTACATCATTGGCAATAACAGAGACAAGTGATTTGAGAAACCAATCAAGACGTTGTTCTTTGGTGGTTTCCGCTTTACACAAACTATGTCACCGATGCCATTCATGGATGTGATCGGCTATATGGATAGCAGTGGTTTATTTGAACTCAGAGAGGATTTCTAAGCCGATATCATGATGCATTGGTAGTTGTAAAAAGGACAAAAAGGCCTTGGCCAGTGATTCAAAGGTCACATGGGACCCTGATTTTTCGTCCACATAACACTTGGCTGATGGGTCCATGAGAGTTATTTGAAATAACCTCAAACAGGTGGGCATCATCCATGATGTTGTGTGAATAGCACCATAAGTGGAATGTCATAACATGGTTGGCGGGATCTTCCCCTAGTTTTCTTTCAAACTTCGAAATATTTTAAGGTTGTTTGGTAGGCATATTGGGCCATGTGGGGTCATATAAAATGGGATCATTCGTGATTTTGGTCAAATCAGGAATGTTGAGGGACGCCAAGTATGGTATAGGTATATTTGGTGGAGGATTAGTTCTAGTCATTGTGTGAGTAGGTAGTGGACCTATCCCTTGAGAGAGATTTGGTGGGGTGGTACTTCTCCCTTGAGAAGAATTTTGACCCCCTCCTCCTTATGAAGGAGAACTAATGGATGCATGGCTTTGGGAATTGGACCCACGCAAAGTGGAACCAAGTAAATCCGATCCCAAAATAGTATCACTCGTGGGGGTGTGAGATGGTTGAGCCGGTGAATTGCAAAGACTAGGGACTCCTTCTAAAATAGGAGGGAGATTCTACAAGTGTCTGGAACGATGGGGATTCTGTCGGTCCCCTATGGTTTGCATATAGCAAAGTGAATGTGTGAAAATGGTGACAAGAGAAAAATAAATGAACAAGAGATTTGTATATCTTTTACCTTCAAAAGATAATATAACTCACAATTGTATGTAATCAAATGAGAATCATACATAAATCAACTGTAAATAAGAAATCATGTGGATAGGTGGATTTTGTCCGTCTGGGGGAAAAAATAAAAACAAATGCCTGCGTCCTAAAAGACGTATCGTCCTTCCTTTCAATCATCACTGGGCCTTCCAATAGCACTCAATAGTGGGTTCTGAAGCCACCAGTAGAGGAACTAGTGAAGGTTGAAGTAATTAGTTATAATGAGGGGTAGATGGTGCATATCCTGAAAGAGCTAATGATATTTCCCAATAGCCACACAAAATCTGATCAAGGTGTGATTGCAACCCACAATCACCACATGGGTAGATGTCCTAATTTTTGGCAAGTAGGTACCTCGGTCAAAGTGTGAAATTTATATTTTCAGCCTCAGAAATGGGTCACGGGATGGATGCCCTCACAAGAGTTGGGTGACTCAAGGATGGATGCCCAAGACAATCGGACCTTAGCCTTCGACCCTTCACGGGTATCTCCCTGCCTTATGGTGTAGGAACACTTCACTTGGAGGATTTGAAAGTTTTCTATTTCTCAACTTATATTGTTTGAAAATGTGAAAACCTGATAATGGGGGGTTATTTGGATGCCTACCCTCGAGATGCTACCTAGACTAAAAAAAAAAATTGGCACCCCCTATGGAGGAAAATTTAGTGCCTTGGTTAGAAAATTTTAGATGTGGTGGGATGAGATATTAGGGGTGTGGACCAATATCGTTTGAATTAATTGGGTGTGGATAATTTCCAAAGAAGTAGTCATATCTTTCAGAATTCCTTTGGAGAAAACCTACTTCGACCTCCACTATTCAAAATATAAATTATGTGTGTGAGGAGTGGCTTTGTGTGCAAGAAAGTCACAATTGTGTAAATATTTTAATAAGTTAAATGTGAGATTGCAACATGTGGACTTCCTGTAGTCCTTATAAATCTTATTTACCTAGCTCACTATGCATCTTTTGTACAACCTTGTGAAATACTTAAAGCCCTAAAGAACTAACAATGTGGACATATGGGTCCTTACAAATACTTTAAACTCCCTAAATGTTGTTTATACTAAGAAAGATTTGAAACTGTCCTATATTGTAGACATGTGGGCATGTATGGGCCCGTTAATTTGATCTTTAAACTTCCCTAGATTGTGATCTAATGTAAGGTAGCTAGAGAGGTAGTGGAGGGGCCCAGAGGGCCCATAGTGATGATAGTGGAGACCATTCAATGTAAGGTGGACTACGTCCACTATATTATTAAATAAGGACCAATATGCTAGTTAGATATAATAAATGGGTAATTAGATATAATGAATGTAAGAGGACTTCTTTGAAGGTTCTACTTCTAGAAGATTCCTTCTCTAGAATGTTCTTAGGTGATGGTAGCACTATATAAAGGAGTTCAAGCAATGTAATGGGATATGAAGAGAAGTATTGTATTTGGAGCAGTAGATCAATAGGAGGATGCCCCCTCGAAGAGGCAAGTGAACAGGAGAGGATCCCTTCCATAATAGGATCCATTGTATGGTGTTGCCATACCTCAAGGGTTTCTATAATAAAGTTGTGATTTTCTCTATTATTCTTCTATATCTGTTGTGGTGATTTTGTATTCATTCTTTGGTTCTTAACAAGTGGTATCAGAGCACTTTCCTTGGGTAGACATTGTGGGCAAATATTTTTTATTTTTGCAGATTTTTTTTTCGGAGCAGAAAAAAGAGGGCCGCAACATTCTCAAAGTTTTTGGTATATTTCTGTACAAAATTTGCAAAAAAGGGTTGTATATCTGGGTTTTGTTAGTTGTGGAGCCTGATTATCTTCCTGATACAGAGGTCCTTTGCTTTCAGCCATGTCTATACCCCATGAAGTATTTACACCCCAGAAGTATGTACACTCTTCCACGCGGGGGAGTGCAGAGGGGGGGTAGCCCCTCTAGCAAAATTTAGTTGTAAAAGTATATTGTAATTTCATTGTAAATCTGGACCATTCATTATAAGGTCGCAGATCTAACAGTAGAGATTATGTTAGGGTTTTTTCCCTAGAAGGCAACCCTCTTTTATGAGGGAAATGTATTGCGGCTATGTACGAGGGTGAATATTGTATTCTGAGAGAGGAGACTGTGAGAGAAAGAAGAGGAAGTTACAGTGGGTTTTGTTGTAGTTTGTATCCCTTCATTTGCTAGATAATAATAAAGGAAGGACCTGGCAATTTCTCTGGTGGACGTAGCCCACACTGGGTGAACAACGTAAATCTGTGTCTCTCTTGTATCGTGTGTCTTCTGTGTTTTTGTTTCCGCATTTGTTTTATTTTATTGCTCCGCGGTCCTGTTTTTCTAACAGGTTCCTCTCAGAAAATCACCCAATTTAAAAAAATAAATCGTCCAAAACGGAGTCCGGGAAGTCAAGATATTGAAGTTTAAAATCTGCAAATTTTCAGGAGACGGCGGTGAGAACTTTTTTATTTCTGTAGCATCTTGAGGTTGAATTTGCCCAAATAAATTACATATCTGAGTTCCTCTCACAATTTCATCCAATTTCTAAAAATAAATCAGCCAAAACGGAGTCCAGGAAGTGAAGTTATGAGCATTTTAACTTCAACATTTTTTTAGGGTTTTTCCAAAAAAGCCGTGATTTTTTGCCGTAACTTATTAGGTGAGTTCATAGGATGATCAGATGGCTATTTCTTCTCAAAACCTTAAATAAATTATTGAATCATTCAAAGCCCAATTGTTTCACACATTGGATGACAGATTGGATGCATTTGTACATGGCCTCACAGACAGCCTCACAGACGGCCTCAATGATAGTTTTCGTAGTATTCAAGATTCATTGAATAACATGCAGAAGAGATTTTTTATGGAGGGCCTCAGGGATGAATATAATCAAGAAATATATACTTAGTATGATTTCGAGGCAGATTGTGATGATTGGTATATGGATAGTTTTCATTTATGGGATGACAACCACTTTCATATTTTATTTGATAACTCTACTCCACCTTCTATAGAAAACATCAATGTCCCACATCATGAGCTAGTTATCAGCATTCAGTCTACATATTTTACAGTGGTATTATTCATTCTAGATTCTGCTACGATCATTTTCCACTATGTTGATGGATCTTCTTATTTGGATCCACATGATAGGTGTCAGTCTTTGGAGCATCATTTGGAGTTGGTTATTGGGTTCCAAAATATTCCACGGGGAGTTCACATGAACACTTGGACATGGGACCCAGGCTTACAATGGTGGTTGGACTACTTCAGCATGGTTGATTTCCTTTCTACATGGGACCTTGGTTCTTCAGTCTTCTTCAGCATTATGGCCCACAATTATCCATGGGACCCTGGTATATGGTTGTACATCAAGCATTGAGAACAATGCTTTCATAAGGGGGGTGGAATGTAAGGTAGCTATAGAGTGTTAAGAACCTGAATAGATCTATCAATATAATCACCAAAAATACTGAATACACAATAGATTCACAAAGCAAGATAGAAGAAACCACACTTTATTATAGAAACCCTTGAGGTAGGGCAACACCATACAATGGATCATATTATGGAAGGGATCCTCTCCTGTTCACTTGCCTCTTCGAGGGGGCATCCTCCTATTGAGCTACCGCTCCAAATACAATACTTCTCTTCATATCCCATTACATTGCTTGAACCCCTTTATATAGTGCTACCATCACCTAAGAACATTCTAGAGAAGGAATCTTCTAGAAGTAGAACCTTCTAAGAAGTTCTCTTACATTTGTTATATCCAATTACCCATTTATTATATCTAACTACCATAGTGGGTCTTATTTAATAATATAGTGGACCTAGTCCACCTTACATTAAATGGTCTCCACTATCATCACTATGGGTCCTCTGGGCCCCTCCACTACCTCTCTAGCTACCTTACATTCCATCCCTCTTATGAAAGCGGTGTCCTCAACGCTTGATGTACAACCATATACCAGGGTCCCATGGATAATTGTGGACCATAATGTTGAAGAAGACTGAAGAACCAAAGTCCCATGTAGAAAGGAAAGCCATCATGCTGAAGTAGTCCAACTGCCATTGTAAACCAGGGTCACATGTCCAAGTGCTCATGTGAACTCCACACAGAAGATATCGGCACCCAATAACCAATTGAAAATGATGCTCCCAATACTGGCACCTATCATGTGGATCCAAATAAGAATATTCATCCACATAGTGGGAGAGGATCAAAGATGAATCTGAAAGAAACAATACCATTGTAAAATATGCAGACTAAAAACTGATAACTAGCTCTTGATGTAAAACATTGATGTTCTCTACAAAAGATGGAGTAGAGTCATCAAATAAAATATGGAAGTGGTTGTCATCCCAGAAATGACAACTATCCATATACCAATCATCACAATTGGCCTCAAAATCATACCAAGCATATATTTCTTGATTATATTCATCCATGAGGCCCTCCATAAGAAATTTCTCCTGCATGTTATTCAATGAATATTAAATACTACGAAAACTATCATTGAGTCTGTCTGTGAGGTCTTCTGTGAGGCCATGTACAAATGCATCAAATCTGTCATCCAATGTGTGAAACAATTGGGCTTCGAATGATTCAAGAATTTCTTTCAAGGTTTGAGAGGAAATATCCATATGAGAACCCTATGAACTCTTCGGTCTTGCAACCATCACGAAAAAACCCAAAAATAAACCCAATAAGTTTCGACAGAAAATCGCGGCTTTTTCTGGAAAAACCCTAAAAAACTGTTGAAGTTAAAATGCTCATAACTTCACTTCCCGGACTCCATTTTGGCTGATTGTTTTTTTGAAATTGGGTGAAATTATGAGAGGAACTTAGATCTGTAATTTATTTGGGTAAATTCGACCTCCAGATACTACAAAAATAAAAAAATTATCGCAGCTGTTCGAAAAAAAAAACTGAAAATTTACAGATTTTAAAACTTCAATATCTTGACTTCCCGGACTCCGTTTTGGACGATTTTTTTTTAAACTTGGGTGTTTTTCTAATAGAAACTCATATATACAACAATTTTCTACAAATTTTTCACAAAAATGTATCGAAAACTTTGAGAATGTTGCGTCCCTCTTTTTTCTTCTCCGAAAAAAAAAATCTGCAAAAATAAAAAATATTTGCCCACAATGTTTGCCCAAGGAAAGTGCTCTAATACCACTTGTTAAGATCCTAAGACTTAATAAAAAATATCACAATAGATACAAAGATATCTTAATACAATCACGACACAAGATATATGAAACCATATAGAAAACCACAACTTTATTATAGAAACCCTTGAGGTAGGGCAACACCATACAATGGATCCTATTATGGAAGGGATCCTCTCCTATTCACTTGCCTCTTCGAGGGGGCATTCTCCTATTGAGCTACTGCTCCAAATACAATAATTTTCTTCATATCTCATTACATTGCTTGAACCCCTTTATATAGTGCTACCATCACCTAAGAACATTCTAGAGAAGGAATCTTCTAGAAGTAGAACCTTCTAAGAAGTCATCTTACATTTATTATATCTAATTACCCATTTATTATATCTAACTACCATAGTGGGCATTATTTAATAATATAGTGGACCTAGTCCACCTTACATTGAATGGTCTCCACTATCATCACTATGGGCCCTCTGGGCCCCTCCACTGCCTCTCTAGCTACCTTACATCTAAACTAAGAAAGAATTTAGAAACTATCATAAGTTTGCAACATGTGGGCATGTATGGGCCCTTACAAAACTTTAAAATGATTTCAAAAAACTATGAAGAACCCTAGGGGGGATTTGTCCTCTCCTAAAGATTTTTTAAGGGAGATGAAATGTCCCTTTAACCACCTTTCTAATTCCCGAGATCACACTAGGGTGCGGGGGAAGAGCATACTTGAGGGTCAAAGTTAACTTCTAGTCCCAATTTAAGTGATTGATGTATGAAAGCAATAACTTCAACTTAAAATTTTACAAGCCAAATAAACCATCCAAGTGGCAGCAAAGAAAAAGAGAAGAATATTGGTTCTTTTTACCCCCTAAGTGCCTATGTTAGCTAACCTTTCAAATGGGAAAGGGCTCTAAGTGGAGTGTAGTTTCCTTACAAAGTGTAGAAAAATAAAAAATTGAAGGCTAGGGGCCCTCAAACCATGCATAAAAACCCTTACAATTTTGAAAAATTGGACTTATGCACAGGTTACAGTTCTAACAGGTGCGCAAAGTGCACACAATGCATAGAGTAATGAGGCTTGCTTTTCGCATAGTGCGCAGAGTGTGCGTCTGTGGGAAGGATAATCTATGCACTTCCTGTCACGCACCAGGGGAGAAATTTCCAAGTGAAATACTCCTTCCTCAACTCTAAATTTTGACTTTGTCAGGTTGGACTAGGCTGGTTTTGATACCTGCAAGACAAACCAATCAAAATTAAGTGCTATCAAGGCTCAAATAGGGAGGAATTTGATATTAATCCCCAGTATGGTCCTTAATCTGTTGTGTTGGTTTCGTCACTTGGGTGAGAAAAACAAAAACACTTGCATGTCTAGATGAGCCTGCTAGACAATACAAAACTTTTTGAGTGGGTTAGATAAGACAAACAAATATAAAAACAAAGAATTAAACTAAAAAAACTAAGAAATAAATGTTAGAAAGCATGAGAAAGTTAGAACCATGAAAATTAGACAATGAACAACAATGCTACCAATGGATCAATAGATTAGTAGGAAAAACAATGAAGAGAAATTTAGGGACTTATGAGTCCCCTCTTCCTCCTTGGAAGGGCTCTTGATTTCTCTAATTGAGAGCTCTTCACTTCTTACAATGGAAGAAATGACAAATGAAGAAAAATAATGCCTATTCCCTCAAGAGGTGAGTGGAATGGCCTATTACAATGGTGCTTGAAGGATTCAAAGAGAAAAGAGGATTCTCAAGGAAGAATTATTGTAGCATAACAATACCTTGAAGATCTTGGTTTCTTAGTAGACCCATGGCTCTTATTTATAGGATTCATACATGAAAAATGTAATTGGTTCACAGTGCGAACAAGGGGCCTTTTAGGGCACCCTCTATCCCTTGACCAACCCCCAAGCTAGATTTCGCTTAGATATGACTGTCAAATCGTGTTGGGGGTCAGACCATAAGTGGTTGAGGGGGTGACAAGATCCATAAATGTGTCGTTCATAGAAGTGCGTGGATTTTCTCATACACAGTCGCGCATTTTGCGCATAGTGTGCATTGAGGCCTGTGTTGGCCTACACACTGTATGTGTGCTCCCTTTGGTGATTCTACGCACTTTGATTTTTGACCCCAATTGCATAGTTTTTTTCCTTTTGGATGAATTTTAGTGTTGTAGGTGGACTAATTGTTGTTGGCATTGATGTTTTCTTTAACCATTTGTGTGCAATGTTGCAAATGATTTTTCAATGATAACAACTATTGTTTTCTTATTCTAGAAGTTGCATCATTATAGATTGATTAAAAAAACTAAGGTCATTACCATCTTTAAACATGTGTCCTTTCAATTGAGCCAGTGCGTGATCAATGGGAAGTGTGTCAATTGGATCATCATCCTTTAAGAATCGGACTATGTTCATGACCCCCAAGAGTAATAAATCATCGGTCCTTACTAAGTTCATTTCCAACCTCCAAACTGGTGCACCCGACCCACCCTTGAACGATGACCTTATGACTGAACACTTGTTCACCATATCCATTGATGATCCTTGGTATGGAGACATACTCACTTACCTGGGATACCATAACTTTGGTCCCCATTTGGCCTTACATTATTGATAGTGTATCCACCATCAAGCCCCTAGTTATCTTCTCATTGGATATTATCTCTATCATCGAGGAGTTGATACCATATTGCACCATTGTCTCACCCATGTGGAGGTGGAGTAGGTCCTAAATGCTTGACATAGTGGTGGTCACCTTTTGGGAATGTACACTACCAAAAAAAAACATACATGTAGGTTATTTTTGGCCTACTTTTAACACCAACAGTATACTAGAAGTTAAGAACTGCACTAACTACCAAATTTTTACCCCTAATGCACGGACCCTATTGACCCCATGAACCTCATTATCACCACAGGTCCATTTTACAAATGGGCCATTGACTTTATGGAGTGTATCATGTATTCTTCCAATAATTATAAGTACATCATTATGGTCACCAATAATTTCACTAAATGGGTAATCCATGCCTATGTTCAATAATATTGTGGCTAATGAAGGTTAGTTCTTTTTTAACCACATGATTACTTGATTATATATCCCAGACCATTGCCAACACTTTGAGGATATAATATATGATGAACTAGCCTAAATGTTGGGTTTTGAGCACTAGTATTCTTCCTAATATCGTCCCCAGGGGAATGGCCAAGTTAATGCTATCAATAAAATCATCAAAACCATTATCTAGAGGACAGTTGATAAGCACAAAACCAATTGGAACCACTTGTTCTTCCTAGACTTATGGTYCTATAAGAAATTTACCAAAACTTCCACTTGATTCACACCCTTTCAACTCGTCCATATTGAGGAGGTATTTTTGTCGATTGAATACTAAATCCCCTCCCTTGTAATACCCCAGGTTGTAAATGTGTATATGTGCATATGTTTTTATAGGTTGGTAAGACGATATGGTTTTGGGGCTAGAGTAACTTTGTACATATGTTCTAGGCCAATGTTCCTTTGTGATATTATGCCAGATAACCTATATGTTGAAAGGTCGGTGATCCTAGCATTTGTAAATTGTAATCACACTTGGATATATATTAATTAAATACATCATTGTTGTAGACCAAGTCAAAAAAAAGAGTATGGGGAGCTAGGACTTAAGTAAAAGGGGATAAGTCAAAGGTGATTAAGACAAGAAATATTATATTATATTCCTAATAAATAAGTCATAATTTATGATTTTATCCTAAGTTGTGAAGTGGAGAGGAAAAGTTCCAAGTGGCGGGGAAAGTAATTCCTTGATTTCCACTTTTAAAAAGGTTGACATTCATATTTAAACTTGGTTTTTGGTGGAAAAATTATCCATTCCATTCACTCCATCATTCTTGGCCATTTTATCACAATTTCTTAAGGTCCGGTGTGACCTTGTTACCTTGTGAACCTTGTGAATCCTAGGTGGATTTGGGTGTACAATTATCCCTAGTTTTCCTTGGGTAAGGTTGGAGCTCTGATACCATGTTGAATTTTTTATATGAGATTATATATGAGATAATATTGTATATGAGATGATATGATAAATTTATTATTACAATGATGAATGTGTCAAAATATATAGAGAACCTAAAGGCACATATGGTGACCATCCATGAAAGAATGAGTCTCTAATAATTATAATAACTATTTATTATTATTATTATTATCATTATTATTATTATTATTATTATTATTATATTAATAATATTATTAATAATTAATAATTATATTATTAAGCCCCCATGGGTGTAGACCAATCGGCAAGTGTCGTGTAAATGGACCCCGATTTACCTGTGCCCCATGCTTGCGGACTGTGTGGACACACATGGAGGTTATAGAGGTAGTAGACAGGAATTGACCCCATGTCTCGTGAGTACGAGAACCACGAGTTGTCGATTTCGCCAGTCACAAAAAAAAAATTATATTATTAATTATTAATCTAGGAGAATGTCTTTCCATTGTTGTCCGAACATCAACAAGAAATGGGTAGAAAGATCAACCGATAGCTCAAATCAACAACCAAAAACACTTATCTGAAATTGATGCAAAGTTTCAGCAATTAATACAAGGTTTCATCAAGTGACACGAGATAATGGACAAGTGACAAAATAATTTTGCATTGTTATATATATATATATATATATATATATATATATATATATATATATATATATATAATCTCGTAGATAAAGATGATTTTGAATATCTATATTTGTTAATTATTGCTATGAAAAGTATTCATGTTAACCCATAAAGCAATGTAAGATTTTTTTTAAGTCCAACTATATTTCTCATCACATTTTACGCTTAAAATGGATGAAAACTTAATACATGACATTTATTTATTTACTGAAATTTAAAAGTATTTGCAACATGACTGATAAAAGAATTCAATCTCTTTCCACTAAAAGAAAAATTTAACGTTATTTTGATATCTTTTCCTGCCAATCCAAAGACTCAACCGAAACTATGTTATGCATTATCACTTCCTTGAAAATAATGCATCTGTATTCATGATATTAAGTGTTTTCCTTTCTTTGCAATATAAAAATAATATGGACAAATTTAAGATCAAATTTCACCTTTGAAGTGTGAATGTTAAAAGTTTAATTGAACGCAATGAACAAATATAATTTTCCCTTAAGAAGATACCCTAGGATACATCAGGTTTGAAATCATGAGCATTGGGATTGTACATCTGTTTGTAAAAAACATGTCACCTCAGTGGGTTTGTGCATGATTGTGCATCTCTCTGTTAAGACATGCCACCTCACCTGAGCCACTCGCACTTCTTAGACGTGTGGTTTCTAATCTGCAAGTTGAAAGCCATCAATGTCTTGACTTGCTGGTAGATACCTCTCATGTAAGACCAATCCCTATTTTCTAACATCTTGTAATGTACCTGGGAAATCATTTCCTCTTCACAGTCTCTAGACTGAAACTAAAATCCAAGTTAACATATTCGTTTAGTTCTCTGGTTCCACACTCAAACTATCTTTGTTTGTATTTGTTTGTAGAGGCACACATGCAGAAAATGTTTAGTAGCAGCACCTGTAATGATTGTATCCATAGCTATGAGTTAGCTACCATTAGGCTTGCATCTTTATAACTAATGGTAGGAAAAAAAATAACCAAATAATGGTATTGAAAATATTGAAATAGAAGCATGTTAATGAATTTGGTTGGAGATGATGGTTTTATTAATGTAAAGATTTGTTTATGGTTAAAGATAATGTTTTTATTAATGTAATGATCAGATTATTATTAAGATATTATCTCAAACTTTCTTCTTAAATTTAGAATAAGTTGGAACTCACAACAACTTAAAGATATTATTGTATTTGTAGTGTCTTGGTATCAGAGCGAGACTAGGCTTAGCTCCCTAGTTGGAGAGTCCATGAAAATGAAAACCTATTACATGTAGTTCTCCCTAGGATAAGACTAGGATTAGTAGGTGAAAGTAGATTATTAACTTTGTGAGTGATTGCTAAAATGAGTTTTTGTGTGTACAAAGATAGGTGTTTACATATTTTCTTGCTATAAGAAAAAGCAATTCCAGGTCAACTGTGACTTATTATCCGTGTGTGTTATCATCTCATGAAGGGAATTTTGTAACTCCAAGTATTTGGAAATTTGGAGGAGAGGATCATCGTTAAAGTGAAAGGGGGAGCTGAAGCTTTCCTACAACCGCAGATTGTATTCACTCAACAACCCGAGTGCCTATGGAGATGAGAATCATAGAAAAAAAACTACCAATATTCTATTGGAAATAGTAATTACAAGTCGGTGAACTTTGCGTCTCAGTGGATTTTCCAGTCAGTCGATTCTGTCAAATAGTTAGTCTGCAAATACAAAGTCACACATTTACACAAGCTTAGTCTAAGTTAGTCAGCAAGTAGGGGATTTATTAAATGGAACCAATCTTTATATTTCTTGAGTTCAGTTAAGTAGTTGAAGAGTCAGTTGAATTAATGGTCGTCTTTAATGTTTAAGTCGGTTAGCTTCTGTAAGAAGTCACAGTTGTAGTCTATATATATACATATATGAGTCTATAGTTAGTCAAGATACACAGTAGAGAAGTAGAGATAACAGAGTCGTGAGTTAGAAAGCATCAGCAGTTGAGGAGTTGAAGAAGTCTGAGAGCACAAGCTCTGTGTCTGTGAAATCAGCAGAAGAAGTTGTTGGAGATGAAGGTCATTGTAATTTGTAATCACATGTAGCTCGTCAAGGTTTAATCTGTGTGTGTGTGTGTGTGTGTGTGTGTGTGTGTGTGTGTGTGTGTGTGTGTGTGTGTGTGAGAGAGAGAGAGAGAGAGAGAGAGAGAGAGAGTTTTTGTTGTGTTTCTGATTTTATGTGTTAAAGATTAGTACTATGTGAAGAAATAATTTTAAGTATTGTTATTATTCATATCACGCATAAAATCGTGCAGTCTATCGAATTGCGCGGTAAGTTCCGAGAGTTTTCTGGCACGCAGTATTTGAAACTGCGTTGCATAGAGTTTCACTGCACACTTTAGATCCAAGATCCGGTATCCGAGAAGGTTGATTAGAGAAGGCTCTATCAGAGAAAGTTGATCAATAACAGGTTGATTAGAACAAGTTTAAGAGCAGCAACTCTGTTGAAAGGTGAAATATGGCTTCTACCTCAAATCTGCAACCTCCCACTTTTACAGGAAAGAACTATGAGTTATGGTCCTTGACCATGAAGGCGTTGTTTCGAGGTCAAGATGTATGGGAGATAGTCAAGAATGGCTATGTGGAACCACCATATCAGGTAGCATACAATGGCATCACACAAGCTGAGAAGGATTCCTTGAAAGATCAAAGGAAGAAGGATGGAAAGGCAATGTTTTACATACATAAATCCATGCATGAGAGAATACTTCCAAGATTTTCATCAGCAAAGAAATCGAAGGATGAATGGGACATATTACAAACCTCTTATCAAGGTATGGACAAAGTCAAGACTTCAAAATTACAAATTCTTAGAAGAGATTTTGAAACTCTATCAATGAAAGAAACAGATTCAGTATATTCCTTTTACACCCATGTTATTGGCCTGATAAATCAGATTAAGTCTCATGGTGAAACCATAGAAGACAAAAAAAAAATTGAGAAGGTACTTAGGAGTCTTCCTCCTAAATTTTACACCCTTGTTGTGACTTTGGAAGAGAACAAATATTTGAGTCATTTTAGTCTAGATGAGCTACAAGATTCTCTCATTAATCATGAGCACATATTGAATAGATCAAGCATGTCATTAGAGAATGCATTTTTTGTGAAATCATCTATAGTTTGTGGAAGAGGAAGGGGGAGAGTTAAATCTAGAGGCAGAGGAAGAAGTTTTGTCAGAGGTGAACACAACATCAGTCTTGGAAATACTGGTGGAAGAGGGAAAAGTCAAAATAACAGTCAGCCAAGTGGTCAGAGAACTGAAAAATCAAAGATTCAATGTCATTATTGTAAAAAGTATGGACATTATGCATATGAGTGCAAGAAGAGACAGTATAACCAGAACAAGCAAGGTAAATATCATTCAAACAATGCAAATAACTAAACCAATCCTATGTTTATGGCGCGCGCTAAAGCAATTCCTATAGTATAACCAATTGAATGCAATGTTTCTCAAGCAAGTCCTTGTGACATATGGTATATAGATTCAGGATGTAGTAATCACATGACATGAAACATAGAATTGTTTTCTAGTTTGGATAAGTCAGTCCAAACTAGGGTTACACTTGGAATAGATATCCAAGTCATTGTCTTAGGAAAAGTCAGTATAAACATTTTAACTAAGAAAGGAGAACAAAACGTTATGCATGATGTATATTATGTTTCTTGTTTGAAGCATAATTTGATGAGCATGGGACAACTGTTACAAAAATGATACAAAAATTGCATGGAAGATAATCACTGTGTGATTATAGAAAGATATCCAAGCAATCATCTTATTGCAAGAATTCATATGACAAGCAACAGAATGTTTCCATTGACATTGAAGCTAGCCAAGAAGAAAAATACAGTGCTAGATGTTGGTAAAGAAAAAGATGCACAGTTAGACATTATATTTATAATAGAAAGTGCACGGAGTTCTGAAGAAGGAAAAAGTAGTGTGCACAGTAGCAAGAAAGAATATGGCACAGAGATGCAGGAAACATTCTAATCTGAAGTATATGATGAATCATGGTTATGGAATTTCAGATTTGGACATTTGAACTTTGGAGGAGTGAAGATGCTACACACAAAGGATATGGTGAAAGTTTTACCATTGATTGAAAAACCAGAAATAATATGTGAAGGTTGCATATTTGGAAAGCAACATAGATAATCTTCTCTAGTTGGAAAGTCCTTCATAGAAAAACTCCACTAGAAATAGTACCTTCGGACATTTGTGGACCAAAGCAAATTCCATCTATAGGAGGCAATACATATTTTCTAATATTCATTAATGATTTCTCAAGAAAGACATGGATTTATTTCTTAGAACATAAATCTGATGCATTGGGTTGTTTTCAACAGTTTAAATCACTTGTGGAGAAGCAAAGTGGTTATTACATTAGGTTTCTAAGAACTAGTAGAGGAGAAGAATACATTTCAAGAGAGTTTCATAATTTTTGTAAATTTCATGGCATATACAAGAAATTTACCGTGCGATATACACCACAACAAAATGGTGTTGCAGAAAGGAAGAATAGAACCATCATGGAAATGGCATGCAGTATATCGGCATCCAAACATTTTTCAAATGAGTATTGGGTTGAGGCAATAGAAACTGCAATATACATCATGAACATATGTCCAAAAAAGAGTGAGAAGAACATAGTTCCTCAAGAAGCATGAACAGGTATGAAGCATAATGTGGTGCACTTAAAAGTTTTTGGTTGAGTCACATATGTGCATGTTCCATATGAACTAAGAAAGAATATGGAAAACAAAGGACAAAAATGTATATTTTTTGGGTATTCTAAAGAAACAAAAGGATACAAGATGTATGACCCTATCACAAGGAAGGTCATAATCAGTCACGATGTTCAGTTCATGGACAATGAAGCATGGGATGGAAGTATAGAAAAGGCAGTCAAAATTATTGATGCAATGGAGAATGATGACACATAAGAAGAAGTGTTTCAAACACCAAGTACAATTCAATGCGCAGTCCCTTCTACACTTGGCACTATGACACAAATCCCAACACAAACCACTCCAGTAAGATCAGCAGGTGTGCAGTCTACACCTAGAGCACAACAAACACCAGCAAGTAGTGTGAGTAGTTCTACATCTCCATATCCAACTTTAGCAAGTATGTTACCGAGGAAGATAAGAAGTTTGTGCGACATCTTTTTATAGTCCAAAAATGCCACATCTATGCATCCAAGACAATGGCCTATCCATTTGCATACTTTGCCAAACATACTATTGAGGTTTTCTTCTAAAAAACCATTTTTTGGATAATGTACGCACCCTGTTGCACTAATAACATGCTTATACACGCATGTTTCATGCTAGTTATCCCACATACACACTTTTTTTGCATGCTAGTTAGCCTATGTTGACCTCCAAAAGTTGCAAAAAATATAAAATTGCACATTTCTCAGTGGAGTTTACGGGATATGGAGGGTTTACTAACTATTTTACCCCTTGTAGCCCATCCCCAAACCAATAACTATCTTTTTCTCATATAAAATGATATCTTGGGGAGTCATTTAGACATATGAACAAGAGAATAATAAAACTCTCCCAAAATCCTTTCCCTCTCATTGCACAAGTTTTGCATCTTACTCTGAGTTTTAGCCTCATCTTTCCCCTCCAACCATTATCCCTATGCAACCCTTCCCTCTTCCCTTGATGGTAAGTTGGTTGTGAGAATTCTATGTGTAATTGATGCACTTGGAGCCACGATAAAGGATCCTAGACTTGGTTCATAGAGAGGTGTTCGCAAGCAAAGGTTGTAACCTTTCATCTTGAATTTGAATAAAAGAGATTATCTTTGTCCCAAAACCCTATGTGTACATGTTCTTGCTAATTTGAGCATTTATATCTATATTTAGGCTTTTAAGAGATTACTAGAGATTGTATATGTTGTTTCACTGTATTATTAACCCCTTGCAGGTCAGCGTTGGGAGGAGATATGTGATCTAGGAAGCAACAACAAGTGGAAGAGGTATAGATCAACAGTAAGGATTCAAGGTGCACTCATTAACCTTCTCTTATCGCTTTCTCTTATCACTTAGTCTAGATTGTTTTGGGTTAGATTAGAGATAAGTCAGTCTTTTAAGGGTTTATCTCTCTGTCTATTCCTTAGACCTAGTAAAGGGGGAATTTCCCCATAGAAGAATTGGCTACTCCACTTGGGAGTCTCTCTAGGGTCTTAGTGGGAGATTTTGTTTTGATTTGATTTTTTCAGCTTCTTTTTTAGTTTTCAGAGTCAGTTTGGGTATCGGTCACCTTCCAGGTGCCTACCAGCCTCCCTTTCCCAATTGTCTATACAAAAATTTTTGTTTTTAAGAAAAATCGCATAGGTGTACGCTCCCTATCCTTTGTAGATCACGCATACATACATGCTCTTCATAATATACAACCTGCATACATATGAAGGATGCTCGTGCACAACATGCATCTCTGTTCTTTGGAAGGGATTTTTAAAAGATTTTTTCTTTACTTGTAAGAAGCTCTTTGTTTCTCAGGCCTTCCTGAACACTTCAGGGCCTTTATTGATTGTTCTTGGTAGGGTGTTACACATTATTTTCATCACCCTTATGATCGTTAATGATGTAAACCTATTTGTTGCCTTCAGAGGGGTCAGTGGCCTGAATTCCTGAAGAAACAAGGGAGAAGAACTTTTCCTGAGAAAAGAAGTTGTATTTTCCTTTGTAAAAATCTTATTAAGGAAGATCGCCACAGGTTGCACTATACACAGGCAGCAACAATGCTTGATTGTCTCCCTTTGTTCTAAAGCTAGGGTGTGACGTCTCCGCAGGCTGCCCTATGGCTAGGGTGCGACGATTTTTGTACGTGGAAAAAATGAGCATCTTCTCGATACTTCTAAAAGGATAAGCTTCTATGATGAGGTGGTCTCCGAACGGTTTGGATCTTACTCACTTTCATGATTTAGTGGGATCATCCTAACCTCCTCACCTTATCTTATTCATCTTATAAAAGGAGAGGAGCTCTCATGGAGAAGGTTAGCTTGGTAACTTGGGAAATTAGATTGGAAATTTGGCTTGATATTGTTAGCCTGGTTAGAGTGGTTTTGAGCTTTGCTTTGTCAAGATAGATTGTGAGTGACTTTTATATCTACAGTCACAAAATTTGCGGATTAGAAGTATGTGGGAAGCAAGGAACTGTTGGAAGGAACATGACAACATCAAGGCATCTAGTTGTATCTTTCTTCCACATTATTTAATACAAATATACTTTTCTTTCCTATATGAATGTTATGTGTCCATATTGTATGATTCCTTGATCACGTACATAGTTTCATATCAAGTAGACTATGGTATTCTTGTCTTCATTGGCTTGTGTTATTTTGCAGATATTTCTCCATAAGCCTTGCAACAGAGCTTGGATTGCAGTGGAGAAGTCAGATCTTCGATATTTAAAAGGTATGTTCTAGATCATCTTCCTATTTGATAACTAAAATCTAAGGAAAGAGTAGTGTATTGTCTTGTTTTGTTCTAGTTTCGTAGTGCAGCTAGGGGGATTGATTTGTGTCTGCACTTAACAATTAGCCCGATAACAAAATTGGCGACCATACTAGGGAACGAATTGTTTTCCTAGTTTGTCTTTCTTTCTTGCTTTGATTTCCAGGGTTATTTTTTCTTAGTCATTGGGAGATCTAGCTTGACTCTCTAACTATTTAACCTCACTAGAAAAACCTTCATACTTTTTATTTTTTCCATTTTTTATTTTGATCGCCGCATCTTGCTTTGAGGGATAGTACGATGATCTAGGATCGACACACCCTACCTTTTTGACATAGTGAGGCATTGTCACACTGTATTTGTTCTCTGGCCTATGAAGATCATGGGTAGTCGCTCTGTGTTAGTCTATAGCCTGCAACGATTGGGAAAAATTGTTTTTTTATGGTTTTTTCTTGCCCAGATCTGTGATATAGGTTCTGGGGTGAATTTTTGGGTTTGATTATAGTTTGTTTATAGTCTGCTTGATAGTCTTTGAGTTTCTTTTAGCCATATTTTCTTTGTTTTCTTTTTAAATATTTGGTCTCTTGCTTTGAGTGTCTTTCAGTTACAAAGCATTATTTTTCTTTAGAATTGTTTAGTGAAAGAACACTCTTTCTCTGAATAATTTGTGTTTTTTTTTTGTTTGTTTGTTTGTCCGTGACATGTGGGACTAACCTGTGGCTAAGAAACCGTGACTCAGGAGCATCTAAGCCATCAAAATCACCCGGGGATTGCACCCGGACTGAGCCACACCAACCCTTAACATGGATGGATTTTTTTTCCCCGCAAGTTTTGAACTGGTGACTTTAACATCACGGAGCGCCTTAACAACATACTCTGTCACTGACTGTCCTACACCTCGGGGACCTGAATAATTTGTGTTAAAAGAAAAATTCAATTTGAGTTGTTTTAGTTTTGAAATGATTTGTTATTTCTTTTAGCTATATTTGAAACAAAAATTTCAATTTCTTGCTTTATATTAGATTGGGGGCATCTTTGCATTTGAAGTAGTGAAATTGCATGGTTTTTGGCATTTTTGGTCTTGAATTCTGAAAAAACTTTCCCCCTCATGGTGTAGGGGGGCATGAATTGTGCATTGATGTACAGTCTCTTTTGCTCATTCCTTGAGGATATTGATATTGATGATTTTTAAAAAAAATTGGGGCATCGTGCATCTGGGAATGATAAACGTTTTCTCCTTCTCGTAATATAGCTTTCATCGAAGTGAAATATTTTCATTCTCATTTCTTTGCATTGTTTAGAGTCGGTCAAAACATCATTTAGTCCACGCCATTTTCCTCTTGAGTAACAACGGCCTTAAAAATAAAGCGCTTATAAAAATTGATTAGACATTTTATATTTTATGGTAGCAAACCTAAATTAGCTTAGGGTGTACGGCTTTGGAATAGGTGTGAAAGATAACTTTCCAAAGCTACAAACAAACATAGAATATTGCGTTAGGAAGCGGTGAAATCCACTTATTACATTTTTTCCTGGGAAGCCCTTCTAATAAAAGGGTCAATCATGAGGTCACATTAAGACTGGCAGAGTTACTCACCCTGCTTTGTTGGTCTTGGTGTAGAGATTGCACATATTATGGGGGTCACTTGAAGGTATACCCACAATTATGAGTGGAAGCCTTTCAAGTTGATTTCAAGCTAGATACCCAACCTTTGCGCATGGATCGAACTGTCGACTGTTTCCCCAGGAATCATTGTAGTAATTGGTAACCTTAGTAGCCTATCTCTCTAGGGTCTTTACCCGAGGTGACTATGGAGGGGAAAGTCTTCACGGTACTTGGAATCGACGTTGGCAAAACTCACTCGGGCTCCTTGGAGGGTATACCCACGATTATGTGTGGGATCTGGCACCAGGGTGTAAGTCCGTTAAGTAGGTCGTCAACGCAAATTTTCCACCCGCTCTATCTCAGCCCCTTCTTACATTGTTCCCGCGATGTTGGACTTCATCACCAACTAATGAGTTCATTGTGAGAAGGTTTTGTTTGTTTGCTTGCTTCCTAGATTTTTAGCGTGTGTTGTTTGTTTTCCCTAGCAGACTCTAGATTGGATTTTTGTTTTAATGGCGTCAGTTCCCGAAATGACCAATGAAGGAACTCCTACTCCAGGGGAACCTTTTGTTTTTCCTTCTTATGGAAACATTGGTCCTCCTCACATCACTACTTTGAGCCTTCTAGGCCTCACGATGGGATTGTCGGTGTGGTTGTTTTCCACTCAGGTAATCCTAAATGAAACTAGTTCTTCGATTGTAAGCACTTCCCCCCAAGAACATCAACCTCATGTTGATCCTTCACCTTCTTCACCAGTAAGATCTTCTTCGCCTTATTCACTTGCAAGGTCTTCTTCCATTTCATATTTTTCGTCGAGTGAAAGCTCTAAATATAGTAACTCAGTGGATATGAAGAAGAAGAAAAGGAATATTAAGAAGAAGAAAACTAAGTGAGTGTCAAAAATTCCAACCACTGTCAAACATGTCGGAAAACAACCAGTTATTGTTAATCGTGTTGGGAGTGTTGATGATGCCAAGATCACCCAAACAACCCGCAAGCCCAAGTACCCTTGCAGGCTTTGTAAGGGTAGCCATCTTCTTAAGGATTTCCCTGGTCTATCCAAAGTTATAGAAGAATGGTCTACAACTCCTTGCCAATCCACGTCGTCGACCTCTGAACAACATGTTGATGGCCTCCCATCAACTAGTCAAGATACCATTGGGAAGAAGAAAAGTAGAGTAAAGTTCTCGTGTATGTTATGCAAAGGGAGTCATCTAACTCACATTTTCCCTCGTATGGAAGAAGCCTCGAAATTTCTGGAATCCATGATCGTTTCACAACTTCAACTTCTAGCTACTTATCGTAAGCTTACTCCTGACCCACCTATAGTTGATGGAATGATCAATTTGGTCCCCTTCATCGATCAATTCAGTTGATCAAGTAGTCAATCTAGTCATGTCCTTAGTTGAACTAGTTGACAAAGTGGTCGATCTAATCCCATCATCGGTTGATCCCACTCTCACGTTAGAGAGTGTCACCCAAGCAGTCGATCTGTTTCTAGTCGTCGACCCCATTCTCCCCTTGGAGAATGCAACCCAAGTGGTCGATCTGATCTCATCATCGATCAATCCAACTCTCCCGCTAGAGAGTAAACCTGACACTATGCACATTTTTCTCGTTGATACAGACTTTGTCATGCTAGGGGGCATTCCTCCTTCTCTCGTGGAACCTCCTCCATGTAAAGAGGCCATAATTTTTTATTGGGTTGTGCTAACTAGACCTCGTCTTCCCTCTCACATTCATTTATAGATTACAGTACATGTTTTTGGTTGGGATGTTCCTCAAACGTTGATATATGAAGGTGCATTCGTTATTATTTTGTCCTCTTTTGCTTGGAAACCTTTGGGTTTTCCTCAGCTTGCCCCGGTTATGAAGAATTTGTTATCTTTTAACAGAAAAACCAGTGAACCTTTAGGGACCCTTCCTCAGTTTCCCATAACTTTGGGAGGGAAAATTGTCTTTATTGATGTCATGGTAGTCTAAGAACCCTTGGATTTCACTTTACTCCTTGGATGAGATTATTTCTATGCCATGAAAGCTATTGTGTCCACTCTTTTTCATGTGATATATTTTCCACATGTTGGACAAGTAGTGACTATTCATCAACTTTCATTCATTGGTCCTAACTTGACCGTCAACTTAATGACTTCCCTAAATGGTTGGTATGTGCAGTTTGTATCACCCCTGCCACAGGTCAATTATGTGGCATTGTCTCCCATGCCTTCAGTTGTTGATGAAGATGAGCCTCTCATTGTAAGATCTGTCTCTTATGAATTAGATCCTATAGTTGACATGGTGATCTCTTCGGTAGGAATTTTAGATCCTGACCTCCTTACCCCTATCGTGACCCTCGACATGTGTTCCTTCTAGAGTGTGTTTCTTCCATCCAGTAAAGATCTCTTGGAGGCCATGACTGATTTTTGTCCCTTGACATGGTGTCCTTCGAGAGCATTGTCCTCTTGGAAGCCATGATCAAGAAGAGAGATTTGAGCATGGTTTTATGATTTCAAACTCGTTAAAAAATGAAACTAGTTGTGAGGATAGTTTTCACGTCTCTGTAGAAACCTCGTTAAAAAATGAAAAAAAGGTCACGAACATAGTTCCTTTTTTTGTGTCAAGCTCATTAAAAAATGAAATAGAGGTCTCGGGATTGAAATTGGATTCTCTAGCATAGTTCTTATTCCTGTGTCAAGATCGTTAAAAAATGAAACAGATTGTTCCCCCTCTTTGTTTGAGTCAAGTCCTTTGTCTAGTATTTGAAGCTTCATTTCATTCTCCTTTGCAATTGGATGAAACGAAGTTTGGGATGCATTTTCTTACAGCCTCTAGACTCCATGCTGAAGTTAAGTCACTAGTTTCTTAAGCTGGGTACTAAGTACCAACCATCCCTGTGTTATGCATTGGGAATTCGCAAGCATAGTTTTCTATGGTTCAAGCTTGTGTAAAAATGAAACCACCTACCTCAAGCATAATTTCCTCTGGTTTAAGCTTGTGTAAAAATGAAACCAGGTCCAAGCATAGTTTTGTTTAGTTTTAAGATTGTGAAAAAATAAAATCCATCCCAAGCATAGTTTTGTTTAGTTTTAAGCTTGTGAAAAAATAAAATCTATCCCAGGCATAGTTTTGTTTTGTTTTAAATCTTGCGTAAAAATGAAAACAACCTTGATCTTAGTCTTTGTTCTTTCTCGTGCTCGTAAATACATGAGAATGTAACCGAGTAAACTTTTATCACTTTTTCGTACTTGTAAAGGTCATACGAAAAAGGAACCCCCTGAATTTCCCTTTAATCTCTTTTTAGACTCTCTAAACATGAAAAGATTGTCGAGCGATCTTGTTATTTTCACGTTGGTTAAAGTATTTGAAGAAAATGTCTATTGAGCGGTAGTTTATCTCTTTTTTGGTCTCATCAGACTAACTTATGAAAAAGGACCTTATGGAGTTTTCTTTAAGTGTTTTTCAGACTCTCTAAACATGAAAAAACCTGGAGTTTTCTCTCTTTGAACTCGTTAAATAAGCATCAAAAGACCCATATGGGATCGAACCTCTCCTTCTTAGGGCTCATCTGAAGGATGAACTTACATCAACAAGCATATGTTATCCTCCTCAAGCTTGTGTAAAAATAAAGAGTTACTCGCCATAAATGGTGGGGAAAAATTGGGAAAGAAATGTATTTAAACTTGTATTCTATGGAAGAGTCGCCTTTGAACATGACACCCTTTCACTCGCTTTGTGTCTAGGTTAGAACATCTTCTTGTCTCTTGATCATACTCCTTTATAAGATTACAAATTGGTATCTGATCCCTGTTGTTGAGCCAGTGTTTCCAAGATAGTTGTCATGTTGTCAATATGTTCAAAGAGAAGTTTAACCCAGAAATCCTTCTATTGCGTCGGCCATTTCTGCAATCTTTAAGCCTTCTATTGCATCGACCATCTCTAAGTTAGTCCTGAATCACTTGTTACTCTGATCTACTTCAAATATTTTTACCCATTTTGTGTCATTGATGGGGGGTACATTAAGGCCTTCATGTAACGAGTCTTTTCCTATCGACTTCAACTCATTATCCAAGAATTAGACTTAGAAACTAATTGGAACTTGCATGCCTCAATGGCAGATTTCCTCGCTTTTGACAGTGGGTTTTCATTATTGGCCCCTGATTGGGAGATTCCACTGAGTGTTTGACTTCCACTCATTAATTCACATTCGTTGGATTGTACTAGAGTACCTTGGGAGTCATTGACATTAATGGTGATTTCCCTTGCACTTGTTAACAGTATACACTATTGATTGGTAATCAAGTGGTTTCTACCATATTTGACTTCAACACATGTATTCGCATGGTTAGATTCGTACTACAGAGTAGTGGAGATGAAGACCCTGAATATTTTCTGACAAATTCAGGTTGTGTTGTCGTATATTCATATTGTATTGTTTCATAGATCTGCAGTGTATGTATGGTGTCTATGTTGAAATTTGAGTCTTTAACACATAGATCCACGGTGTATTTTTGGTGGCTATGTTCAGATTTGAGTCATATTGGCATGGATCCATAGTGTATGTTTGGTGGCCATGACCTGTCTTACTTGACATGGATCTTCGCATGTCGGCATTTATGCTTTGATTCATTTTTATTTTGAGTATGGGAATGCCTACCTCAGTGATGATATATTATTGTATTGTATTTCCTTGTTTGTTGGAAGATTTTCGACCGACTGCTCCTTGTTCCCTACACACACTCGACAAATTATTTCAGCTATCACTCTGTTCTAACTTCATACTTTGCGGAGCTCTCTGTTACACATTATTTTCGTTACCCTTATGACTCTTAATGATGTAAACCTATATGTTTCCTTCAAAGGGTTCAGTGGCCTAAATTCTTGAAGAAAGAAGGGAGAAGAACTTTGCCTGATAGAAGAAGTTGTATTTTCCTTTGTAAAAATCCTATTAAGGAATATCGTCACAGGCTGCACTATACATACTGTGTGATGATGCCTGATATCCTCCCTCTGTTCTAAAGCTAGGGTGTGACATCTCCGCAGGCTGCCCTATGGCTAGGGTGAGGCGATTTTCGTGTGTGGAAAAAATGAGCATATTCTCGATACTTCTAGAAGGAGAAGCTTCTATGATGAGGTGGCCTCCGAATGGTTTGGATCTTACTCGATTTCATGATTTAGTGGGATCATCCTAACCTCCTCACCTTATCTTCTTCATCTTATAAAAGGAGAGGAGCTCTTATGGAGAAGGTTAGCTCGGTAGCTTGGGAAATTAGATTGGAAATTTGGCTTGAGATTGTTAGCCTGGTTAGAGTGGCTTTGAGATTTTCTTTGTCAAGATATATTGTGAGTGACTTTCAGATATATAGTCACAGAATCCATGGATCAAAAGTGTGTGGGAAGCAAGGAAATGTTGGAAGGAACCTGACAACATCAAGGCATCCGGATGTATCTTTCTTCCACATTATTTAATACACATATAATTTTCTTTCCTATATGAATCTTATTTGTCCATATTGTATGATTCCTTGATCACATACATAGTTTCATATCAAGTAGACTGTTATTCTTCTCTTCGTTGGCTTGTGTTCTTTTGGAGATATTTCTCCATAAGCCTCACGACAGACCTTGGATTGCAGTGGCGAAGTTGGATCTTCGATATTTAAAAGGTATATTCTAGATGCTCTTCTTATTTGATAACTGAAATTTAAGGAACGAGTAGTGTACTATCTTGTTTTGTTCTAGTTTCGTAGTGAATCTAGGGGGATTGATGCGTGTCCGCACTTAACAATTAGCCCAATAACATTGGGTCAAAGGCTCAGTTTATCTTGAAAATTGTAAAGAAACTTGGTTGTTTATTTCGTTCTTTGTTTTGTTTTGAGGTTTAGGGTGACATTATAAGTGTTAGATCCTCTTGTGGATTCTAGTGAATCCCTGTGTTGAAGCAGTGGCTTAAGGTCTTTATTAGTCTTGGGTTTACTTTCTTTTTACCTTGTTTGTGCTTTGAAAAATTAAAATATATCATTTACTTGTGATTTTATTTTCTAAGCATTCAAATAAAAAAAAATATTGTTGTTGCATTTAGTTATGAATTTTTGTTTGGTAGTTGTAGCATGGGTTGTTTATTACAAAAGAAAAGAGTTCCATTTCCAAAGTTCCTTCTACGCTATTTCCTTGAAAGTTTAGTAGTTTGCATTTGTATTGTGAAACAAAAAGAGAATTCTATGAAACTTTTTTCACTTTAGGATCTTGGACTATATTTCGAAAAGTTTTCACTTACAAAGATTAAAAGTCATTTTTCAGTTGTAGAGCATAGTTTTCTTTCTTCACAAATGTTTTGAAGTTTTTTTTTCTTCTCTTTCATCTCTTGAAAACACCATAAGTTGCACGTCCATACCCTTTTAAGTAAATCAAGACACTTAAAATCAACAATTAACACTAAAATCAACTAGAAATTTGTTTGTAGGGTTCACCAAGTAGTCCATGCTTTAGGGCCTTGAAATAGGTGTGGAGAGGAAACTCTTCAAGGCTGCTTAAACAAAAATAAGAGTCTGTGATATGGAGTGTGAAAGTACAGTTTTGTAAGAGTCATATGGGACCCCCCTCTAACACAAGGGATAAACACAAGGTCGTGTGAGGAAAGGTAGAGTAGATAACCCCTCCAAAGCTGGACCAAACATAGCGGGGATCATATATTGACGTTCGTTCTTGGGATTTTCACTGATCACATTTGACTGCGGATCCTCATGGACCTCAAATCCGTTCGATATCCTCAGTTTTCTTCCAGACCATTTTCCTTCTGTACCCTTTAAAGGATTTGGACTTTGTTATCCTTCTCATTATGATTAGCCCGACTGTCAATTATACCCTCCTAGTGACTAACTACCAGTTGGCAACCTATTTTCCTATTTTTAGGGACTTACATAGGTGATTGCGAGGGTATAATGTGGCACCCACACCAAACGTTAGATCACACTTTGCAGAGTATACCCAAAGTATTTTTCTTTGTTCGAGTTACACTTGCACCGGTAAGTTTCTATAGTATCAATTGGTGTAACTGTTCTTCCTTCCAGTCAGTTGATTGCTTGATTTTTTGTTAGGAAATTTTTAGTGTGTGCATTGTGTTTCACGTTATCTTAACCTTAGAGTGTCAATTGATCATTTCACAAGGTGGATGATCAATATCTTCGTCGTTCGCGTATGCTTCAAGGACTACTGTCAATTACTTTGGAGCCACCTCTGCCACTGCTAAGGAGTAGGATAGATCAAGAGGGTTCATTTGAAGTGACCGGGCCATAGGAAACTATACCTGAGCCGGATCCTAGAGAATACTTTTCTACACTGGAGGAGTCCATTGTTTCTGACCTCGAAGATGAAGGCTTCAAGCCCACAAACCCTCCAATCACCGATTTATCAACGTCGCTTCTTATTCAAATAGTCCCTCCTAATGTGACTTCACCTGAACGTCATTTTGTTAGATGAGCGATGATGGAAGTAACTAGTGCTACCTCTTATATAACATACCCCGCCACCTAGGCTGGGTCATGCCACCGAAAAAATTTCATACTCTACTACCATATTGTAACATCCCTAGCATCCAACTGGGCTATGCTACGTAAAAAGTTTTTGACTGCATGAAAATTAAAAACATATGCACACAAAAAATATTGCGGAAATTTATATATATAAAACTTAAATCAGAAAAATACATTCTGCAAATGAACAGATTCATACATAATAATAATAGAAATATACATGCAACACACACAGGAATAATCCATAAAAATAAACGTATACATAATAGTGCAATATGTAATTTAACACAAAATGGACACTTATCTTGTAAAAATGGAACCAACTGCGTCCAAACCTTCCACGAACCTCCCAGCCTTAGACCACACTTCTCATCACTCTCTCCAATGGGTCACCTCTGAGCTGGGACTAAACTCCACTCGAGTAAAGGGATTCCTAACCAGGATGATGTATCACAGACAACAGGAAAGACTCCATCATAGATTGCAACTCAAACTAACAGCCTACAGTCCCTCATTTCCCACATGCATGTCCCACCCTAGGAAGTGTACTCCTTCTCTACTCAACAGTCCCTCGGCTGCCCCACTTCCCTTCTAGGGCTTCAACAACAGGCCAGACAGGAAGTCTCAGAGCCCTGTAGTTGCAGTTTAGCACCTTCAGGAAATCAATTCTTGGTAATTCACTCACCTAGAAAGAATTGCTCACGGGACTGGCAACCCACCTCTTTAGTATCCCATGGGCCTGATAACTCGCCTCTCCAGTCCAAATCCCAAGCTAACCAGGTACATGTACGGGTATAGATACCTGTATGGAAACCGGTACAAGAATAGTGATAATAACATAAAGGTACGGAGGACAGTTGAATGGGTGAGTGAATGATGATGGAAGGGTGAATGAATGGATGTAAAAATGAACTAAGTCCAACTATATGTATGCATGTTCCCAACTTGACACTTTTCATGTTGAGAGCTACTTTGGCCCACTTGTCCCCATCCTTAGAACATAGGATAAAATAATTATCCATACTTTATACTTTAAGGAATATTAATATAATATTCCTTTTTGGCTTAAGCCCCCTATCTTATCCCTTTTCCTTAACTTTTAGCCCCCCCTTGCCCTAACTAGTGGATTTTAGTCCCCTGTACTCTTTTATCGTGGTCGGTCTACACGCAGTGATGTATTTCATATTAATGATAAGATATATACAAAAATAGGCTCCCTGGCCTTTAGCATCTAGACTCTCCGAACTAATTCAACACATAATCGTCCTAGCTTATAATAACTGGCTCACCAGCCTATAAAACACAACATATACACAAAGGCTCCCTGGCCTCAAAATTGCACGCACTTAAGCTTGTTTCGCGTGGTATCCTGGAATGTGCACACTTCATCATTTTAGTGCGCAGTACATGTGTGCACTATACCATGGAAGGTGCATACAAAAAATGATATCAAAAATCTCACCAACTTAAGCACATTTTCATTTACATTTACAATTGGCTTCATCCTAGGGGTATTACATCTTATGGGAGTCCTCATACTCCCATCTTGGCTGCCACAAGAGGGGGTGTTGTGCCTCCTCCCCCACCTCCACCTTTTAGGACTACGGTTTTCTAGAAACCTACAACTTCGGGCAGTGGCACAGTCCCCTCAACGATGATGACCATTGTTCCCTCTATTTAGAACGTGTTTGGCACTCCCTTTTCATATGGGATGTTGGGTTTAGACTCTAGTTCGACCTTAAAATACTATACACTACAAACTGTTGGTATAGGGACAGGGATTTCTAATGCTCCCTTACAAGAATATTTCACGGGCACCACTACCCCGTTTAACGCTATCCCTTATTGGGGGGACATATTCCTCCTCCATCCCCTTCGCTCGAAGGTGCTCTCCAGCAGCCAATCGGGCTTAACACCAACTTTAGCTTGTTCATTGGGGGGAATCATGGGCCCCCATGTTCTCTCGACATGATACACGCGTCCCCAAGATAGTACAGTCAAGAGTGGTCCCAAAGAATCCTTAAATCCATGGTCCCCAATACTTCACGACTTTGGCCTTCGGGGGGTTTTGGTGTTACAACACCCATGTCCTCCCGAAGCGGTCAATGTCGAGCCGACTACATCGTAGATCCGAAGATCGGGATATCTCCCGGAATCCTCATATATACGACCCAGATTAACTTCGGGACTTTGATACTTCAGGGGATTCACCACTTGTATGATGAATATGCCCAATTCTCTAAACCCATGAAATCTGAAGGGCTCGAAGGATTAACATCTGCTTTCCTTCCCCAGATCTGACGATCCTGAAGGGATTCAACTCCTCCTTAACTAATATCATCCATTCGTCTTCCAGACGAAAGGATCTTCCCTTTCGAGACTTGAATCTTGTTATCCTTCCTGAGCTTTGTCATCTCTGAAATATTTAGTCACTTTGTGCTATTTCTCCTAAAATTAACGCTTAGAAGAATATTTTGCACACCCCTTGCACTCATTCATCAACTCTAGAACATTAGAGGTTCTCGGTCTTTGCCAGCCTCACAGAGAATCTATGCATACATGCACTACCTCTCCTAAGCTTAACAGACTCCTTCCTCCAAGATACTCATAACAACGGGGAGAGTCAACATGTACATGTGAAACTATGCCCAAGGCCAACCAACTCACAATTCATTTATTTTAATTTTTCCACCACAGGGCTCGAACATTTACGTGTACAATCCAGATAATTTTTTACTTTTTTAAATACACAATCAAGCAGAATTAAAGGGATACAGTATAACCACTAAGAAATCATGTACATCCCTGAAACATTCATAGTATATCCAACCTTAATCTACAGTTACAGTTCAATTACACAGGATATGAGAATACTTATCTATTACAGGTTGCATCCAACTATTTGACTGTGGGTGTTCACCTTCCCACGCAACCATAGGCTCAGAGGCATTCATTCTTAACACTTTGGCCACCCCCGTTCCAAGCCATGATATCACTAGGGAATTTATGCCAATTCTCATAGATCCTTTCTCTTTCACGGCTTCTGTGAGGTTTATCAAATGCTTCCTCAACATCAAGCTTGTGGCCTTTTGCTCAAGTCTCATTCTCTGCAAACTCTCAGATATTTTTCCTTCTTTGTCATGGCCTCGATGAGGTTTTTCATATGATCCCTCAACATCAAGCTCATGGCCTTATACTAATTCTTTGTTGGAAACCTCTGCGCATTCTTCTCTCTGTCTCTTCTCATTTGTCTTCTTATGTCTGTCTTCTTCCCATGTGTCTTCTTTTGTCTTTCTTCTTCCCCCTTCATGAAGTTTATCCACAGGTCTTGTTCCTTCTGTCAAAAGTAAACTCGGGTCAATATGGGTCTACAGGACCTTGTGGTACTTCAAGTTGAGATTCTTCAGCTAGACCATACTTCCATTCATGGGGTTGGTTGATGGTTCAACCACCAGTCCTTTCTTCATTAACTGATTTCTCCCTAGGGAAATTTGGGTTCATTCGATATAATGAACCCTCTATTATATTTTTCACATTATTTCCTCTAGTGATATCATGTCCAGTACTTCCAAGGCTTCACCCCCACAGTCAATTGTTTTCAATTCAAACAATAATACATTTACATTTTTCCCATGCCATAGAATGGTGAGTATGATTAATGATTAATTACAAGCGGGGGGGGGACATGGGGTGTTACAATCCCCTCCCCCTTAAAAGGAACATCGTCCTCGGTGTTCTTTTTCAGTAACATTTGTCATGCCTTTCTCATTTAGTTGTTTCATAAATCTTGATCCTCTTTCTTGGTTAGGTCCTTTCCAGATCCTTGGCCTTCGTCACCTTCCTTCAATAATTTTGGGACAACAAGCATACTAATCACAATTTTATGCGAAAACATCTTACTGTTGTTCAAAATTCAAGAGGAAAATTTCATAATCTAGCACAATAATTGTCTGTGCAGTTCGTGGGTTGCATCCATGTGGTTGTCTTGTTATCCAGGCTCACTATTTTTCCTGGACATACCCATTCTGTGCATGATCCCAATCAATAGATTATAAGAATTATCAAATTCTCCTCTTCCTTGCGGTCATTCACCCTCCAGGCCTAAGCTCAGGCATCCCCTTCTCTTCTATACAATTCCTCTGGCGATCCATCTTGCCTTGCCAAGGCTTTCTCGCACAAGAAGAGTTATAGAGAATTCATTGAGACTTACAGTTGAGCCATCCCTCATACTTGCTCTACCGAGGCATCCCTTCGTCTTTTGTTACCCCAACACAACATATTCCAGGATATCATGGCTTACCATGGGGTTCTCATGGCTCAGCAATAGCCATTTTTCATGCTTTTCAGCTTGACAACCTTCATCTGTCATTTCTGGATAGATCTTTTCTTCTCACCTGTATCACAGGAATACAGAACTTCATGAGACATCATCATAAATTCTGAATTTCAACATTTTATTGCAAATTTGTCACCTACATATTCCCAATTCCACATTTTGTTTTAGATATGTTCCGCACAGGAACCAGATTCACAAGTATGGGACTTTCCTTTCCATAGAAGTTTGTCTCAGCATGCAATTGGTCTTCCTTATGGGCTTACAAAACTGTCATATCCAAGACCCTTTCTTCCTGCAATGTCAAAATTCCTCAGCCAAACAAATTGTTATTTCTCAAGAACATTATATTTTCATCGCACACTTGCAGTGGCTCACAAAAAATTTTAGAATTGTGCATACTAACAATCAAATTCACTTTCTCAAAAAGGAAATACCATTCCTTGCAGTTTGGCTCAGCAAGAAATTAGTCTTCCTTATGGACTTATAACACATCCATATCCAAGACTCTTTTCTTCCTGCACTTTCAACTTCAATCAACCAAACAAATTGTTAGTTTCCCATGCACATATATTTTCACTGCACCTTTATAATGTCACCACAAACAATTCTTAAATTGTGCATGCTAACAATCAAATCACTTTTATCTATTCGATGATTTAAAGAAAAAGTAAATTTCATTCCTTACACATGCATTAGTTCAGTCTATCAACCTTTCCAGATGCAATTCAACATGAAGTGAATTTAATCAATGTGCCAATTTTCATGGCCACATTCACACATAATGCACCCTTTCATCAATTTCAGATTATCACTTTTCAGGTTAGGCACTCTCGCCAAGGTGTGTTGGAATTCAACCAACCTATTACCATATGGATTCTTTGTCCATTATTTTAGCAGAACCATATTTTTTTCTCTGAATCAATCATAGCTTTAAATTTTCATTCATGAAACTCAAGGTTTCACATGAATGCCTTTAATCATTCCTTGATTGGTCAATGCATTCATAACATATCAGTTCATGAATTCTTCCAAGGATTACAAACAATATTTACCAGAGGTTCACACCTCCATCATTCATGTTCTTCTTTCCTGAATCTTACCCTGCTTGGGTAGCAATGGCATACAATAGCCACTCAAAATTATTCACATATCAGTAAGAAAATTAAATCTTTTCAAAATAGATTCTTACCAAATTCCTCCATACCTTATGCCATACAAGAATGAACATTTTTGTACATGTTTGGGCTTCTAGCACTTTTTTTTCTTTTTTTACCACATTAGCAGTGTTGTATGGGGACTTTTACAACCATGTAAACAATCTTTCAACCTCAACCTTATCATGGTCATCCTCTGCTTGAGTTTTCCTATCATTGGCAACTGTCTTCCTCAACAGCTCCAATTCCTTTCTATACATAGCATGCATCATCATAGTCACAATTAAATTAGTTGTAATATTAAAAAAAATCCATATATTATAACATTCAAATTCATAAAACATATTCAAAATGTCCTAGCATATCTTTATGCACTTCATCACATTATCCTCAAATGTTTCCATGAGTGCAACACACACATGTCTCAATTGTTTCTACAACAATACAACCATCATCACTATGGTGTCAAAACCTTTTACTTTCGTCAATTTACCAGCTTTCTCATCCCAGAGAAAACATAATACTCAGTAAGAAAAGAATTGATGGCTCTCCCCTTATTCCAATTCTTTCGACACCACTTGGGGCTTTTCAGCCCAGTTGATTTATCTCCAAGGCTTCACTACCTTTTCTTAATCATGGCTTCAACCAAGCCTATTCAGTAAAACATACTCATTTATTCATTTAATCATACTCAGGGGGTTTATTTTCCTTTTACCATCTGTACTAGTTTCCACAACTGCTCTTTTAATCCTATGACTATGTTAAACAATTCAGGGTTCTTAGGGTGAGAAAAGTGTTACTCCTTTTCTCCCCCCTTTACTTATGCAATCTACTTCTTGTTGTGATATTTCTTCTCTTTTCCTGAGCAGACTCAATTAGGCTCACCCTAAATCTTAGGATACATCAGCATGCTTTATTAGGAAGTCCTTTTGTCCATAATGACTCATGAACCTATGCATCCTGTATGTTACCATTCAGTTATCAGAATGGTCAATTAAAATTCATTCAATTTTGGGAAGTGTAATGCTTGTCTCTCATTTCACTCATTTAGGAAGTCACCTAGCACCTTTAGTGTACCTATATTCTTACATCATACATGTGCATCACTTTTACATTTAATATCATTCATACATAACTGGTATTACTATCATGCTTGATATCAAGAATCTTTATAATGCATTAAATCTATGCACTCAAGCATAAACACGCACAGTCCAGACGTTCATCATGCAAGCTCATTGCTTTCACATTTTTCCATGTCATTCACACACATGGACATATCAGAATTCTATACCCTTCTCCCAAGGATCTTCAACTCATTTTTATGATAAGTCTCATTGGAACACTCAACACTGTGCTTCCCTCTCAGCAAAGAGATTGCAGTCATATTACTCTCATAAGTATGTATGCACATATTTGTGTATATGCAAGTGCATCTATTGCACCTCTTTATTCACCTTGATAATTTAGTTTTATCATTAGTGTTCTTTAGTTAAATATTATGGTCACTTACATGACTAATCTCACAGTCATAACTCATACTGATGTTTCCCTCTCTTCATAATAACCAACAAAGGTTACTTTTCTCTTTTTTGTACGATAACAGCTAGCAAGAAGACACTCTTGCCTTAATTTCCATAGATCATTACCCAACTTATAAATACAATATGGACAGTTAAAACCATGCCCAAGGTAACAGGGCAGCCAATCTAGCTTCCAACTATATCTATAAGGATACCATCCATCACTTGATGTCAATCTGACCCATTGGGCTTCTAGAAGTGCCCCAACACTTCCTTTACCACATTTAGGATCAACATTTAATCAACCATTTTACCTTAATTATAATAATTTTTTAATGTCTAATAACATTTGGACTATTCCATTAAATCCCAAATGCAATTTTGAGTTATGTTACTTACCAAGTATCCTAGATTAGAAATCCAGAGTATATTTAGGTCAAGATCAGTCTTAACCATTACACCTAGAATTCTTCCTTTTGTTTAGCAACATTCAGGGATGGAGGCCACTCGCCCCCTCCCAAAAGAATTCTAGTAGATTATTTTCATATCCACCAAGCAAGGGAGGCTGTTGCAATTTCTCACTCAATCACTCTATATTTCTACATCTTCGTTTATCAGCTTGATTAGGAAAAACCCTGCCCAACAATTCATGTACACAGAAACAAAATTTGTTTTTCCATTCCCTTCGAAACCTGAGGGTTGCACATGCTCTTACTTTTCAGATAATGGTCACCAGACTCATTCCTCTGATCATGAGGGATTATACGCATATACAAGGTTTAACCCTTCATTAAAGTAGTAATTATTACTGCTAGGGATCCTTTCCATCCGTTCACATCCAAGTATTTCTATTCATACCCATCATCATAATCCCACTCCTATAGGATCAACTATCATTTCCCAAAGAAATGATAGGCTTCCTTTACCATAGACTAGCATGATTCAATCTCCTTGGGTAAAATCCCAACTGTATGTTAATCTACATCCTTTTACTCAAGGAATTTATGCAGAAAATTTATGTTTGGCGGTAATATTCTCCACATGCTCATCTTAGCCTTGGTAACCAAATATTATGACTGTACAACAACACATACAATTGCATAGTGAAGTCATATTCTTTATTTGGAAATTCCAAAACATCTATAAACAACAGTGGATTCCATTCCTCTCTTTAGTAGAGGTTTGACTAAACCTCTTAGGAATGCGGTAAGATAGGGTGTTACCCCTTAAAGTCCTCCAAAATATTTTCTTGCAACTCGTGCATGAGCCAAAGCAAGACAAGTGTTGTTTCCATGCTCTGATACCAATTTGTAACAAACCATACCCCTAGATGCTCTTTTAAGGAGTGGGGCATCACAATTTCATTTTCCTTAACTCTCTCTAGGTTCCCCTTTCTCCAAAGTGCAGGTTCTTCCAAACTTGGGGGCTCTTTCCTAGCCCCTTTGAAGAATTTGAAAAACAGGCGCTAGCTTTCCATGCTAGGCCCCTTCCTTCATATGACCTCAGATTGTGACTCGGCACCTACTCAAAGGGCACTTCATAACTTCGGGCTTCATGAGTTTTCACTTCACCACTCGCCAATTCTCTCGAACTTCGAACTGGTGAAGTTATGAAATGACGTGAGCGGGATTGACGGTCCCTTCTCCCTTTCCAAATCAACGACCCACCGAAACTTCAGGCTCAAATTCTTTGGCGATATCAAAAATACCTCCCCTCAAGTCTTCTGGAGTGCCAAGTCTCTGGACTATGCGATCTTACGTCACGCATTCACCGAACATCAACAATTTTGATTTACTTTCATACTCTATGCTTCGGCGAATTCCAAAGTAATCACAAACACAAAACTTCGAAGTGCAATCCTTCCAAAGTGTCATATCTCCTCAAATGCATCCTCCACTATCAATGGTCACGATTGACTTCAATGCTTCAGCCTTCGGGAGTTCTCCATCTACTCCACCCCACTTTCTTCGAAGTGGTTATCCTTCAAAATGAAGGATCTACTGACACCTTTCCTCTGCTAACGGACAGCTCCAATGAACTCTGACACTCTGACCTTTGGGAGTTCTTGCTCCAAACAACTCTACTTTTCTCCCGGAGTGACTTTTCTTTGAAGTAGCAGATCTTTCGCCACGAGTCCTTTTCAAACAAACGGCTGGGATGACTTCGGAACTCCATCCTTCGGGAGTTTTTCGACGCAAACTCCTCTTTTCTCCTGAATTTGACCATCATTGGGTTGACCACAGTCTAGATCTGATGGTCTAAGGGTGTATGTGTGACCCCAAATATCATGGCTCGTAAATTCCACTCAAGGGTCCCTTTGTTGGTCCATTCCTAGAGGGACATCTATCATCCCAAAACACTCCAATAAAAATATGTGGCACCTACCTCAGGTCATCGTTGTCCCCTTACCTTTCCACTAGGTCACCATACCTTGCAACGTCATCACTCGACATGTAGGCCCCCACGTTCTCTTGACATGATACACACGTCACCATGATCATACGGTCAAGAGGGGTCCTGAAGGATCCTTAGATCCATGGTCCCCAATACTTCGTGACTCCGACCTTCGAGGGTTTTTTTTTACACACCCCTGTCCTCCCAAAGAGGTCAATGTCGGGATGAACACATCATAGATCCGACTGTCAGGATAGCTCCCAGGAATCCTCATATCTATGGCCCAGATTAACTTCAGGACTTCGAGACTTTGGAGGATTCACCTCATGTATGACGAATATGCCCAATTTTTCGAACCCATAAAATCTGAAGGGCTCGAAGGATTAACATCCACATTCCTTCCCTGGATCCAATGATCGTGAAGGGCTTCGACTCCTCCTGAACCAATCTCATCCATTCTTCTTCTAGATGAAATGATCTTCACTTTTGAGAATTGAATCTCTCTATCCTTTCTGAGCTTTGTCATCTCTGAAATATTTAGGCACTTTGTGCTATTTCCCCTTAACTTAACACTTAGAAGAATCTTTTGCACACCCCTTGCGCTCATTCATCAACTCTAGAACTTAAGAGGTTCTTGGTCTCTTCCTGCATCATAGAGACTCTGTGCATACATGCACTACCTCTCCTGATCTTAACAAACTCCTTCCTCTAGGAGACTCATAACGACAGGGAGAGTTGACATGTACATGTGAAACTATGCCCAAGGCCGACCAACTCACAGTTCATTTATTTTAACTTGGCCACCACAGGGCTCGAACATTTACATGTACAATCCAGATAATTCCTTACTTTCTTAAATACACAATCAAGCATAATTAAAGGGATACAGTATAACCACTAAGATATCATGTACATCCCCGAAACATTCATAGGATATCCAACCTTAATATACAGTTATGGTTCAATTACACAGGATATGAGAATACTTATCTATTACACGTTGCATCCAACTAACTGACTGTGGATTCTCGCCTTTCCACCCAACCATAGGCTCATAGGAATTCATTCTTAGCACTCTGTACACCCCCATGCCAAGCCATGATATCACTAGGTAATTTATGCCAATTCTCACATATCCTTTCTCTTTCACAACTTATGCGAGCTTTATTAGATGCTTCCTCGACATCAATCTCATGACCTTATTCTCAGGTCTCATTCTCTGCAAACTCTCAGAGATTTTTCCTTCTTTGTCATGACCTCGACAAGGTTTATCAGATTCTCCCTCAACATCAAGCTCATGGCCTTCTACTCATACTCTACTAGAAATCTATGTGCATTCTTCTCTCTATCTCTTCCCGTGTGTATTCTTTTGGTTGTATTCTTTCCATGTGTCTTCTTCTATCTGTCTTCTTCCCCCTTTAGGAAGGTTTTCAACTTGTCTTGTTCCTTTTGTCAGAAGGAAACTTGGGTCAGTCTCGGTCTGCAGGACCCTGTGGTACTTCGATCTGAAATTCTTCAGCTAGACCATGCTTCCATTCATGGGGTTGGTTGATGGTTCAACCATCGGTCCTTTCTTCATTAACTGATTTATCCTTGAGAAAATTTGGGGTCATTCGATATAATGAACCCTCTATTATAGTTTTCACATGATTTCCTATAGTGATATCATGGCTAGTACTTTCAAGGCTTCAACCCCACAATCATTTGTTTTCAATTAAAACAATAATACATTTACATTGTTCCCATGCCATAGCATGGTGATTATGATTAATTATTAATTACAAGTTGGGGGGGAAATAGGGGTGTTACAGATTTGGAACAAATTTGAATTTTACCACAGCTTATCATCCAGAATTTGATGGGAAAATAGAAAGGGTGAATCAAGTGATTGAGGATGTTTGTGATGGATAAACCATCAAAATGGGAATACTATCTACACTTGGTAGAGTTTGATTACAACAATGGGTACCAAGAATCTCTGAAGATGAGTCCATTTGAGGCACTTTGTGGAAGAAAGTGAAATACACCTGTAAGTTGGGACAACCTAGTATATAGAGCAGTGGTTGCGCCAGATTCGCTCAAGGAAATGGAAGAGAAGATGTAAAAAATAAAGTTGAATTTAGAGGTTGATCAAGACAGGTAGAAAATCTATGATGATAAGATAAGAAACTATAGAGAATTTAAAGTGGGTGATCATGTATTCCTGAAAGTGAAGGCCGGAAGAAGTTCCCTGAAGTTGGGAAATTGTTCCAAGTTGGAAACTCGTTATTGTGGGCCATTTGAAATCCTAGAGAGGATTGGGCATGTAGATTATATGTTTGAATTACTTGCATCAATTTTTATTCATAATGTATTCCATGTATCATTTCTCAAGAATTATATACCTTATGCTAATCATGTTATTGATTGGAATTTGATTCAGGTGGAGCAAGAAGGCGCTTTTCAAGTGCATCTAATGTGCATACTGGAACGAAAAATTAAGTAGCTCCGGAATCGAGCCAAAGAGCTAGTAAGGTTCCAATGGACCTGGTATGATCCTGAGGATGCAACTTGGGAGCACGAAGATGCTATGCAGGCAGAATACCTGCATATTTTTTAAGATTTTTTAAAATCTTGATGGTATTATGTAAACAAGATGCATTGAGGAAAATGCATAAATAAGGGGAGGGGAATGTAATACCCCAAGGTCGAGCCCCAGCTGAATTGTAAATATGTTTTATAGGATGGTGAGCCAAGTGATTATAAGCTAGGAGGCTTATGTGATGATTAGGTCTAAGAGCTTAGATGCTAAATGGAAGTGAACCTATTTTTGTATATGTAAACACTCATATCATTAATATAAATACATAGTTGTGTGTATACCAACCATGATAAAAGAGTATGGGGGACTAAGATCCACAAGGAAGGGAAATGGAGGGATAAGAGACTAAGAAAAGGGGCTAAGCTAGAGGGCTTATCTCCAAGGGAATATTATAATATTATTATTCCTTAAGACTATGGTGAGGATAATTAATTTACCCTAAGTTCTTATGGGAGGCTGAATGAATCACAAGTGTAGAGAAATAAGCTCCAGGAGATCTATGTATCAATCATGGTGCATGCAATTATATGTGGGGAAAATTAGTTTGTTTTGGGAATCTTTTCCCATTCACCAACGCATTCATGCACCGAGAATTCACAAAGCCAACCATTCTCTCCATGAGTTGACATGTGCATCAGGCATGCACCTCTGGAACCTGCACGCACCCTGAAGCTACCCATACTTTCCTATTATCATTGGTAACTTGTTTCCCTCCTGAAGAAACATCGCACTTGTACTGACCTGATTCGGTGTTGTACCTTTCTGTTGTGAGAAACACTTGTTCCATACCCGTTTTTTGTTGTTTCCTTCACCTAAGCCTGTATCCGGATGACTTAAGTTCTGGACTGAAGAAACAGGTTGTCATTCTCATGGGTTTGAAGAGGAGGGTTTTTAGGCCTGTGGATAGAAGAAGAAGGTTTTCAGGCCTATGAGCAACTCTCTCCAGGTGAGAGAGTTTGTTGGGAAATTGATTTCATGAGGGAGCCCAACTGCAACTATAGTTCTTTGAGAATTTGTGTCTGGTATGATTTTGAAGCCCTGGAAGGGAAGTGGGGAAGCCAAAGGACTATTGAACAAATAAGGGGCACACTTCCTGGGGTGGGACATGCATGTGGGGAATGAGAGTTTGTAGGTTGTTAGTGTGAGTTGTCTCCTGGGATGAAATCCTTCATGTTGACTATGCAACTTCCTATTGTATGATTTGTCTCAACCTAGCCTAGGAATCCTTTTACCCAATTGGAGTTTAGTCCCAACTCGGGGGTGACCCACTGCTAAGAGTGATGAGCAGTGTGGTCTAAGGTTGTGAGGATTTTGGAAGGTCTGCATGCAGTTTGTGTTCTTCTATAGAAGATAAGTATTAATTATGTGTTCAAGTGCATACTGTGTATTTGTACATGTCTTTATATTATGAGTATTTCTTGTGTATGTTGTATGTATAGGCTTACCGTTATTTCCGCATGAATCTGTGTATTAGCAGAATGTAATTGTTTGTTTTAATTTATATATATATATATATATATATATATATATATATATATATATATATATGAAGTTATGCAATAGTTTATGTGTGGCATAGTCCAACAAGTCTATGGCTGGGTATGTTACATTTTGGGTTATCAGAAACAAGAGAAGTAGTAATGTGGCAGTTCCCGGCTTGGGAGTCCCGGGAGTGTTATAATTTGGTATCAGAGCATGAAATTTTTTAAGTGGCATGACCCAGCCTGGGTGGATCGGTATGTTAGATTGATCTATAATCAAATTTGTATTCAACCACAAGACCTATAAAATACATCCTTCACCACTCCATGGCGTAATTTTGCATACAAAGTTATGCCATTCATGTTGAAAAATATTGGAGCCACTTTCCAACATGTCGTTTCTTGTTATTTTCATGGTCTGGGACACCTTATACTGGCCTATCTTGATGTTCGCACCACTCATTTGAAGAAGAGTTTGTATCATGTGGAAGACTTGAAAACTATATTCCTTAAATGTTCTAAATATAGCATATGTTTGAACCCCCTCAAGTCTATCTTTAGCATTATTATCAGTCTTAGTTTGGAATTCATTTTTTTCAAATATAGAATCACTATTGACCCCCTAAAGGTTTAATCCATTTCTAAGCTACCTCCCCATTTCAATCTATGTCATTTGTAGAGCCTACGGGGGAAATCCAATTTTTTTTGTAGGTTTGTTCCTCACTATGCCACCACTACTCATGGGTTTTTACATTTACTCTGATCTGACATACTATTTTTATGGGATCGTTAAGCTCAAAAATCATTCAATGTAATCAAATGATCTCTTTCCTTATAACCTTTGATTTTTCCCACCAACATTGAGAAGGATTTCATCCTTCACATTTCTTCTTCGCCCTTTGTTTTTGACAATGTATTAGTTTAGGATGAAATCAATGGATGTGAACATGTTATTTATTATGTGAGAAAGAACCTATCTGAATTCCCTTTTTCCTTTTCTCATGAAGAGAAGTTGTCCTTGGCTATTTTTTTCTTAGTCTAGAAGATGCATCATTATAGATTTATTAAAAAAACTAAGGGCATTACCATCTTTAACCCTATGTCCTTTCAATTGAACCAATGGGTGATCAATGTGAAGTATGCCCATTGGATCATAATCCTTTAAGAATTGGACTTAGTGTTCATGACCCCCAAGAGTAATAAATCCTTAGTCCTTACTAAGTTCATTTCCAAGCTCCAAAATGGTGCACCCGACCCACCCTTGAATGATGACCTTCTGAATGAACACTTGTTCACCATATCCATTGATGATCCTTAGCATGGAGACATACTCACTTACCTAGGATTCCATAAATTTGGTCCCCATTTGGCCTTACATTATCGATAGTGTATCCACCATCAAGCCCCTAGTTATCTTCTCATTGGATATGATCTCTATCATCGAGGAGTTGATACCATATTGCACCATTGTCTCACCCTTGTAAAGGTGGAGTAGGTCGTAAATTCTTGACATAGTGGTGGTCACCTTTTGGGAATGTACACTACCAAAAAAAACATGCATGTAGGTTATTTTTGGCCTACTTTTCTCATCGACGGTATACTAGAAGTTAAGAAATGCACTAACTACCAAATGTTTACCCCTAATGCACGGACCTTATTGACCCCATGCACCTCGTTATCACCACAGATCCATTTTACAAATGGGCCATTGACTTTATGGAGTGTAACTCGTATTCTTCTAATGATCATAAGTACATCATTGTGGTCACCAATAATTTCATTAAATGTGTAATCCATGCCAATCTTCAATAATAATGGGGATAATGAAGCTCAGATGTTCTTTAACCACATGATTACTTGATTATGTGTCCCAAATAAATTAGTTTGAGACCATTGTCAACACTTTGAGGATATAATATAGGATGAACTAGCCTCAATGTTGGGTTTTGAGCACCAGTATTCTTCCTAATATTGTCCCAAGGGGAATGGCCAAGTTGATTCTATCAATAAAATCATCAAAACCATACTCTAGAGGATAGTTGATAAGAAAAAAAGCAATTGGAACCATGTGTTCTTCCTGGCCTTATGGGCCTATAGGAAATTTACCAAAACTTCCACTAGATTCACACCCTTTCATCTTGTCCATGTTGAGGAGGTATTTTTGTCGATTGAATACCAAATCCCCTGCCTTGTAATACCCCAGGTTGTAAATGTGTATATGTGCATATGTTTTTATAGGTTGGTAAGCCAGTATGGTTTTTGGCTAGAGTACCTTTGTACATATGTTCTAGGCCAAAGTTCCTTGGTGATATTAGGCCAGATAACTTGTATGTTGAAAGGTCGGTGAGCCTAACATTTGTAAATTGTAATCACACTTGGATATATATTAATTAAATACATGATTATTGCAGACCAAGTCAAACAAGAGAGTATGGGGGGATAGGACTTAAGTAAAAGGGGATTAAGACAAGAAATATTATATTATATTCCTAATTACTAATTCATAATTTATGATTTTATCCTAAGTTGTGAAGTGGAGAGGACAAGTTCCAAGTGGCGAGGAAAGTAATTCCTTGATTTCCACTTGTAAAAAGGTTGGAATTCATATTTAAACTTGAGTTTTAGTGGAAAAGTTATCCATTCCATTCCATCATTCTTGGTCATTTTATTACAATTTCTTATGCAGTGTGAGCTTAGGGGCCACTGTGACCTTGTTACCTTGTGAACCTTGTGAATCCTAGGTGGATTTGGGTGTACAATTCTCCTTAGGTTTCCTTGGGTAAGGTTGGAGCTTTGATACCATGTTGAATTTTTTAATGTGCCAAATATAAAGAGAACCTAAAGGCACATATGGTGACCATCTATGAAAGAATGAGTCTCTAATAATTATAATAACTATTTATTATTATTATTATTATTATTATTATTGTTGTTGTTGTTGTTGTTGTTGTTGTTGTTATTATTACAGGTGCGCCACACATCCCGCAAGCATGGAACACAGATAAAGAGGGGTAAGAATCGAACTTGAGACCTCCTTTACACAATTCCTTTCATTTACATGGCACATGCCAATCGGTCTACACCCCTGCAGGCATTATTATTATTGTTGTTGTTGTTGTTGTTGTTGTTGTTGTTGTTGTTGTTGTTGTTGTTGTTATTGTTGTTGTTGTTGTTATTATTATTATTATTATTATTATTATTATTATTATTATTATTATTATTATTATTATTATTATTATTANGAACTTGAGACCTCCTTTACACAATTCCTTTCATTTACATGGCACATGCCAATCGGTCTACACCCCTGCAGGCATTATTATTATTGTTGTTGTTGTTGTTGTTGTTGTTGTTGTTGTTGTTGTTGTTGTTGTTATTGTTGTTGTTGTTGTTATTATTATTATTATTATTATTATTATTATTATTATTATTATTATTATTATTATTAATGTGGGAGAATGTTTTTCCGATGTTGTCTTAACATCAACAAGAAATAGGTAGAGAGATCAACTGGTGGCTCAAACCAACAACCAAAAGCACTTCGGCTAAATTGATGAAAAGTTTCAACAATTAATGCAAAGTTTCATCAAGTGACACAAGATATTGGACAAGTGACAAAAGGACTTCAACAATCTATTTCATCAGATACACGTCAACAATTTTCCACTGAAAGAAAAATTTAACGTTATTTTGATATCTTTTCCTGCCAATCCAAAGACTCAATCGAAACTATCTTATGCATTATCACTTCCTTGAAAATAATGCATCTGTGTTCATGATATTAAGTGTTTTCCTTTCTTTTCAATATAAAAATAATATGGATAAATTTAAAATCAAATTTCACCTTTGAAGTGTGAATGTTAAAAGTTTAATTGAACACAATGAACAAATCTAATTTCCCCTTAAGAAGATGCCCTAGGATACATCAGGTTTGAAATCATGAGAATTTGGATTGTACATGTGTTTGTCAAAAACATGCCAGCTCAGTGGGTTTGTGCATGATTGTGCATCTCTCTGTCAAAACATGCCACCTCACCTGAGCCACTCACCCTTCTTAAACGTGTGGTTTCTAATATGCAAGTTGAAATACATCAACATCTTGACATGCTGGTAAATACCTTTCCTGTAAGACCAATCCCTATTTTCTAACATCTTGTAATGTACCTAGGAAATCATTTCATCTTCACAATCTCCAGACTAAAACTAAAATCCAAGTTAACAGATTAGTTTTGTTCTTTGGTTCCACACTCAAACCATCCTTGTTTCTATTTGTTTGTAGAGGCACACGTGCATAAAAGGTTTAGTCGTGGCACCTGTAATGATTGTTCAAATTGATTATGTACTTTTCCATCAACTCGCTCGTTGATACATAGCTATCAATATGTTAGCTTGGATACGATCTCACATCACTCAGAGATCCATGGATCACGGCCTATCTCGCCCTATGTGGCCCTTCCACCTCTGGAAACACTTCTTACTCTCAATGACTGACCATCCATCACTACGAAATTTTATTTTGAGTTAGCTACCATTAGGCTTACATCTTTAGTTTTCACTCTTTTTTTTTCTGCAGAAAATTCGCACTAATTATATTGATTTGTAAGTTTTCATACAACACCAAAAGGAGTAAATCCAATACAAAATCCTTTCCACTCCCAAACGCTCATCAAAAAAACAGAAATAGAGCTACCAACCACCCAATAGCTACACTCGAAGACACTTAATTACTCCTCACTCTAAAAGACCAACTAATCACTTTAATCCAGATCAAGAGAGACCCCGATAATTAAAAAATGTCAAAATGTTGGACAGTTCCAACCGACTCTCCAACCCATGGATAATAAAAGAGACTTCCACTCAAAGTCAACAAATCATTCTTGGAAAGCCTATCTGCCACCTGAACGGTATCTCTATAGATATGCTGGAAAGTAATATCCCTGAAGGTAGTGACCAACTCGCTAGTTTTCCTTTTCCATCCTTCTATATTTATTGCTCGAAGATTTCCTTTTTTTTTTAGCCAATCAATTATTGCTTTTGAATCGTCTAGTAACTGAATCTCCTGTATATCCAAATGATTTGCAATAAAAAGATAATCTCACATGCCCAATAGTTCTTCGTTGGTGTCTTTTCCCTCCCCTTCGTTGAAATACCATCTAAATTCTGTCGGATCTCTAGTTTTTACAACACCACCTGTTCCGCAACTAGAACCCCCTGCCACCGAAGCTCCATCAAAGAAAGCCACTGCATAGCCAACATTCCTTTTTATGGTATTTACTCTTAAAATCTGTTGATTTGTGGCAATAGTCTTATTCCTAAAAGCTTTGATAGCCCTGTGGACTGCTTCCCTAGAAGATGGAGTCTTTCCTTAAGGAATCAGTCTATTACGCTCCAGCCATACATTCCAACAAATCAGCAATGGCAACTTTTTTGACATATCCTTTTTCTTGCTCCATTCATCCATACAATCACTGAGAGAGGATCGCGTCCATGACAGAATCAAATTTAGTAGCTGCGCACAATAATACCAAGCCTCCTTTGTAAAGAGGCAATTGATAAAAAGATGAGGTATGTATTCATCGTGTTGCTTGCACAGAATGCAAAGACCTGGCCCACTCCACCCTTTTGCTTGGAGATTATCCTAGGTAAGGAGCCTGTGCTCCACAGCCATCTAGAAAAAAAAAAGAATAATTTTCAGCTAAACATTGTGTTTCCACAACTTAATTTTCCAGACATGCCAAATTGGAAGGTTCTAAGTAGATGGAATGGCATTATAACAATTTTTAACAGAAATGACCCCCGATAGGTCCCCTCCAGCCCAAAGGAGAGAATCGATAGTATCCCCCCACAGGGTGATGCCTACCTTTTTTAATTCAATTGTGTAAGAAGACCACTCCGTCGTGAGTGCTCCAGACAGACACAAATCAGTGCTCAGTTTCCACACTTCGTCTAGGGTCGCAGGGTCCCGATGACTGGATGCTTGTGCTAAGTAATGGATTTGTTTTAAGTTTAAAGCCTCCACTAAATCCGAACTGAGAAGGGGCACATCCCCCATACCAAGTATTTTATCTCTACCAATAGCTATAAGCTTCCCTATACCTAGATTCCAGCTAATCCAATGATTTAAAACATGAAGAGAGTGAACTAAACTCGCCCAGATCCTCAATACTGCGTGGAGATTGTGAGCAGGTTGTCTGAGCCAATAAAAAAGAGTATTGTTATGAAGATACTTGTCGAATATTAACTGATGCCAAATACTTTCTTGATTTAATAACCTCCATAAAGTGACTGTATTCAGAGCCAAATTGAAATGATAGAGGTTAAGGAACCCACTTCCCCCAGTGCTTTTGGGCCTAGAGAGCATCTCTCATATCCAGAGATGAAACTGGCAAGAATCATTGCGTCCATTCCAAAGATAGTGAAAAAATACTTTACGAATCTTATTGATGATTGATCGAGGCACTGACTCCATTGACATCCAAAAGACTGGTTGTGCTTCCAAAACCGATTTAATCAAAATATATTTTCCCCCTTATGAGAGCCACCTATTATACCATCTTGAAATTTTCTGAGAAAATCTGGAGACGAGTGAAAACTAAAGATCTTTAGTTTTCACTTTATAACTAATGGTAGGAAATAAAATAACCAAATAATGGTATTGCAAATATTGAAATAGAAGCATGTCAATTAATTTAGTTGGAAATAATGTTTTTATTAATGTAATGATCTGTTTATTGTTAGAGATAAGGTTCTTATTAATATATTAATATAATGATCAGATTATTGTTGAGATATTATCTCAAACTTTCTTCTTAAATTTAGAATAAGTTGTAACTCACAACAACTTGTATTGTCTTGGTATCAGAGCTATACTATTGCAAGTCTGAACCGCAACCTATTATTCGTGTGTGCTATCATCTCATGAAGGGAATTTTGTAACTCCAAATATTTGGAAATTTGGAGGAGAGGATCATCATTAAAGTGAAAGGGGGAGTTGAATCTTTCCTACAACCGCAGATCATATTCACTCAACAACCCAAGTGCCTATGGCAATGAGAATCATAGCAAAACAACGACCAAGATTTTGTTGGAAATAGTAATTACAAGTCGGTGAACTTTGCGTCTCAATGGATTTTCCAATCAGTCAATTTTGTCAAATAGTTAGTCTACAAATACAAAGTCACACAGTTACTCAATCTTATTCTAAGTAAGTCAGCAAGTAGGGGATTTATTAAATGGAACCAATATTTATCTTTCTCGAGTTCAATTAAGTAGTTGAAGAGTTAGTTGAATTAATGGTCGTATTTAATGTTTAAGTAAGTTAACTTCTATAAGAATTCATAGTCATAGTCCATATATATATGTTGGCCCTTGACCAAGTTTTGAGGATTCTTTGTCATGTTTGACCTAGTTTTGGGACATCGACAGGCTGTCGAAGGTGGAGAAGAAGACGAAACGGAGATCGCAAGATCTCAGCCCCCTTTTAGGGATTTTTGGGTTTTGGACTTATGTAACGGGTATGGGAATGTTGGCCCATGGGTTTACCCATATTTAGGCCCAATTTTGTAATGTATAAATAAGTAGCTAGGCGATGTAAGAAGAGGCCAGTGAGCTAAGTGCTAAAGTTCGATCTATGTGATCGAAGAGTTGTAAGTTGTGCTAAGTGCAAGTAATAGTTGTAATGGCTTCGTGCATACTGTGTGAGACTTGCAAAGGTAAGTGCAAGTGGTCGTAAGAGACTATATGTAAGATTTGTGATGTAACCTAGCTTGGAGAAGGAGGATATAGCAAAGAGTGTGCAAATTTCCTATCCCCTATGAATTTGATCTTGAGGCTCTGTGCATGTAAGAAGATTGAAAGAAGCTAATAAAGAAGACAAAGATTTGGTGGATGTAGCCCCAGGGTGGGGATGAACCACGTATATCATGTGTTGTGAATGTTTTGTGCTTTATAGTTGCCCTCTTGTTTATATGATTAAATGCTTAGTGCGTTGTTAGATGATGAATGAATCTAATATGGTAGCTTAGTGTTGAATAATGTGAGTGAATGCTATATCTGATCTATGTTAGTATACTTAGTGCTCGACTCTCTTGAATCTATGGGAATGTTTCACATATTTACTATTAGGGTTTAACTGTGTTGTAAACTAAACAAGGTATTGATGAACTATAACTGCTAAGTGTTTTGTTAAGGTATTACAGACACATATTTGTGTCCCAGCTAAGGTTGCAGACACTGGAGTCCTGCAACCACCCCTGCCTCTACTTCGGGTGAGACTCCATCTACTTCGCAGGTGTTGCCGAAAGGGCCGGTAGTTAGGGTTTTGTTGGTGTGTTGTTGTAGCATTGAACCCCGGGTCTACCTCTATGCCAACAAATGGTTCTGTTGTCGGGACCTGAAACTGTGATTGCTGGCAACTGAGGAAGAAGAAGCTTTGTGCGAAGATCTGACCTAAAACTATGAAATCTCTATGCATAGATTTGTTTCCCTAGTGCGTAGTATTCTACTTGATATGTAAAGCTCTGTGCTAAGAAAAGAAGTTTGATCTGAAGAAAAGAGGTAAGATATGAACGATTTGTGCTCTAATAGAGGTACGAATAGTGAAAAGTTTTAGATCTGGAAGCTTTGTGCTCTGACGAAAGTAAGATAAGTGGAAATTTTTGTTTCAAAAGTATGGATCTAGGTATGTTTGATAAATCTTGTCCTAGCTTGAAAAGTAGGGCACAGCTAGAAGAAGGAAGATTTGATATAAGTAGATCTGATAGAAATAATGAAAGATATGTTATACCTATGCATAGAAATAATGTTTGGACTAACCAATGGATGCAAGATCCTAGAAAGACTTTTTTTCAGGTTAACTACTATGATCCTAGTGCACAGTATAGGAAAGGTTAGGGATCATTTAAAAGAAAACGAGGATTAACCCTTTGTTACAGTTGCAGAAGACCGGGACATCTGGCTAAGGAATGTCCTGGGGAAATATCTAGTTGTCTTTGTTGTAAATCTATGGACCATGAAGTTTTAGATTGCCCTAGAATGATAGCTAAGCTTGAAAAAATGAATATGAGACAAGAAGACCACAAGAAAGGTCAAGCAACTAAGGCCATGGAAGAAACCCTGAAAGAATCAGAGACTGTATTGTTGCAAATGAAAGAAACCCTAAATGACCATTGAAATATCAACTTATCAGAGATATTCAAAGAGAAAGAGTACATAGAAGCAAGAATAGGAGACTTCGACATTGACTGTGTTCTGGATGAAGAAACACAAGTGAATATTATGACAGAAAGAACTTGGGAAACCTTAGGAAAGCATGTTATGATTCCTTCATTGGGGGGAATAGGATTATTTAGAGGGAAGTTGGTAACCCTATGTGGGAAGCTCAACCAGATATCTATTAGGGCCCATGGAACTTCAAAAGTTTTGAGGATTCTTGATCATGTTTGACCTAGTTTTGGGACATCAACAGGTTGTTGAAGGTGGAGGACAGGACGAAGCGGATATCATGGGATCTCAGCCCCTTTTTAGGGATTTTTGGGTTTTGGACTTATGTAACGGGTATGGGAATGTCATCCCATGGGTTTACCCATGTTTAGGCCTGATTTTTTAATGTATAAATAAGTAGCTAGGCGATGTAAGAAGAGGCCAGTGAGCTAAGTGATAAAGTTTGATCTATGTGATTGAAGAGTTGTAAGTTGTGCTAAGTGAAATTAATACTTTTAATGGCTTCATGCATATTGTGTGAGACTTGCAGAGCTAAGTGCAAGTGACCCTAAGAGACTATATGTAAGCTTTGTGTTGTGACCTAACTTGGAGAAGGAGGATCTAGCGAAGCTAATAAAGAAGATGAAGAGTTGGTGGACATAGCCCTGGGGTGGGGGTGAACCATGTATATCCTGTGTTGTGAATGCTTTGTGCTTTATAGTTTCCCTCTTGTTTATATGATTAAATGCTTAGTGCATTGTTAGATGATGAATGAATCTAATATGGTAGCCTAGTGATAAATAATGTGAGTGAATGCTAGATCTGATCTATGTTAGTATGCTTAGTGCTCGATTCTGTTGAATCTATGGGAATGTTGCACATATTTACTATTAGGGTTTAACTACGTTGTAAACTAAACTAGGTATTGATTAACTATAACTGCTAAGTGTTATGTTAAGGTGTTACAGTCACAGATCTGTGTCCCAACTAAGGTTGCAGACAATAGAGTCCTACAACCACCCCTTCCTCTACTTCAGGTGAGACTTCATCTTCTTCGCAGGTGTTGCCGAAAGGGCCGGTAGTTAGGGTTTTGTTGGTGCATTGTTTTAGCATTGAACGTTGGGTCTACCCCTGTGCCAACAATATATGAGTCTATAGTTAGTCAACATACACAATAGAGAAGTAGAGAGAAGAAAGTCGTGAGTTAGAAAGCAACAGTAGCTGAGGAGTTGAAGAAGTATGAGAGCACAAGATTTGTGTCTATGAAGTCAGCAAAAGAAGTTGTTGGAGATGAAGCTCATTGTACTTTGTAACCGCATGCAGCGCGTCGAGGTTTAATATATATATAAATTATTTTGGTTGTTGGTTAGTTTATATGCATATGCGAGTTTTTTTTGTGTTTCTGATATTATGTGTTAAACATTAGCACTGTGTGAAGAAATAATTTCAAGTATTGTTATTATTCATAACGCGTAGTAAATCGTGCAGTCTATCGAAATGTGTAGTAAGTCCTGAGAGTTTTCTGGCACGCAGTGGTTGAAACTGCGTTGCATAGAGTTTCATCGCATGCTTCAGATCCAAATCTAGTATTAGAGCAGGTTGATCAGAGAAGTCTCTATCAGAGCAGGTTGATCAAGAACAAGTTGATCAGAACAAGTTTAAGAGCAACAACTCTGTTGAAAGGTGAAATATGGCTTCTACCTCAAATCTGCAACCTCCCACTTTTACAGGAAAGAATTATTAGATATGGTCCTTGACCATGAAGGCATTTTTCTAAGGTCAATATGTATGGGAGATAGTTGAGAATGGCTATGTGGAACCACCAGATCAAGCAACGTACAATGCCATCACACAAGCTGAGAAAGATGCCTTGAAAGATCAAAGGAAGAAGTATGGAAAGGCAATCTTTTACATACATCAAGCCATGTATGAGAGCATACTCCCAAGATTTTCATCAGCAAAGAAATATAAGGAGGAATGGGACATATTACAAACCTCTTAACAAGTTATGGACAAAGTCAAGAATTCAAAATTACAAATTCTTAGAAGAGATTTTAAAACTCTGTCAATGAAAGATACATATTTAGTAGATTCCTTTTACACCCATGTTATTGGCCTAATAAATGAGATTAATTCTCATGGTGAAACCATAGAAGACATAAAACTTGTTGAGAAGGTACTTAGGAGTCTTCCTCCTAAATTTGACACCCTTGTTGTGAATTTGGAAGAGAACAAATATTTGAGTCAGTTTATTCTAGATGAGCTACAAGCTTACCTCATTAATCATGAACACATATTGAATAGGTCAATAATGTCATTAGAGAATGCATTTTTTGTGCAGTCATCTATAAGTTGTGGAAGAGGAAAGGGGAGAGTTAACTCTAGAGGTAGAGGAATAATTTTTGTCAGAGGCGGACGCAGCAACAATCCTGCAAATACTGGTGGAAGAGGGGAAATTCAAAATAACAATCATCCAAGTGGTTAGAGAACTGAAAAATCAAAGATTCAATGCCATTACTGTAAACATTATGGACATTATGCATATGAGTGCAGGAAGAGGCAGTATAACTAGAAAAATAAAGGTCAAGATCAGTCAAACAATGCAAATAACCAAACGAATCCTATGTTTATGGTGCGCATTGAAGAAATTCCTATAGTATCACCAGTTGAATGTAATGTTTCTCAAGGAAGTCCTTGTAACATATGGTATCTAGATTCAGACAGTAATCACATGACAGGAAAAAAATAATTTTTTTCTAGTTTGGATAAGTCAATCCAAACCAAGGTTACCCTTGGAACAGATATCCAAGTCATTGTCTTAGGCAAACGCATTATAAACATTTTAACTAAAAAAGGAGAACAAAAATTTATGCCTGATGTATATTATGTTTCTGGTTTGAATCATAATTTGATGAGCACGGGACAACTGTTACAAAAATGATACAGAAACTACATCGAAGATAATAATTGTTTGATTATGGAAAGATATCCAAGCAATTAGCTTATTGCAAGAATTCAGATGACAAGCAACATAATTTTTCCATTGACATTGAAACCAACCAAGATGAAAAATATAGCGCTAGATGTTGGTAAAGAAAAAGATGAGCAGTTAGACATTGTATTTGAACAGAAAGTGTGCGGAGTTCTAAAGAAGGAAAAAGTAGTGCGCACAATACCAAGAAAGAAGATGACGCAGAGATGTAGGAAACATTCCAATCTAAAGTACAGGATGATTCATGTTTATGGAATTTCATATTTGGACATTTGAACTTTGGAGGACTGAAGCTGCTACAGACAAAGGATATGGTGAAAGGTTTACCATTTATTGAAAAAACAGAAACAATATGTGAAGGTTGCATATTTGGAAAGAAACATAGAGAATCATTTCTAGTTGGAAAGTCCTTCAGAGGAAAAGCTCCACTAGAAATAGTACATTCAGACATTTTTGGACCAATTCAAATTCCATTTATAGGAGGCAGTACATATTTTCTAACATTCATTGATGATTTCTTGAGAAATACATGGATTTATTTCTTAAAACATAAATCTGACGCATTGGGTTGTTTTTAGCAGTTTAAATCACTTGTGGAGAAGCAGAGTGGTTATTACATCAAGTGTCTAAGAACGAATAGAGGAGAAGAATACATTTCAAGAGATTTTCATAATTTTTGTGAAGTTCATGGCATATACAAGCAATTTACTACACGGTATACACCACAACAAAAGGTTGTCATGGAAAGGAAGAACAGAACCATCATGGAAATGGTGTGCAGTATATTGGTAGCCAAACATTTTTCAAATGAGTATTGGGTTGAGTCAATAGCAACTACAATATACATCATGAACAGATGTCCAGCAAAGAGTGTGAATAACATAGTTCCTCAAGAATCCTAGACATGTATGAAGCATAATTTGGCACATGTATGAAGCATATGAACTAAGAAAGAAGATGGAAAAAAAGGACAAAAATGTATATTTTTTGGGTATTCTGAAGAAACAAAAGGATACAAGATGTATGACCCTGTTGCAAGGAAGGTCATAATCAGTCATGATGTTCATTTCATGGAGAATGAAGCATGGGATGGAAGTATAGCAAATACAATCATAAATGTTGATGCAATGGAGAATGATGAAACAAAAGACGAAGTGGTTCAAACACCAAGTACAAGTCAGTGTGCAATCCCTTCTACACCTAGCACTGTGACAAAAATCCCAACACAAACCTCTCCCGTAAGATCAACAGGTGCATATTCTACACCTAGAGCGCAGCAAACACCAGTAAGAACTCTAAGTATTTATACATCTCCATATCCAACTTTAGAAAGTCTGTTACCAAGGAATATAAGACATATGCGCAACATCTTGTTATAGTCCAAAAATGCCACATCTATGCATCCAAGACATTAGCCCATCCATTTGCATATTTTTCCAAACATATTGTTGAGGTTTTCTTATGAAAAACAATTTTTTGGATAGTGTACGCGCCCTGCTACACTAATAGCCTGCATACACACACATATTTCATGCTAGTTATCCCACGTACACATGTTTGTTGCATGCTAGTTAGCCTGTGTTTACCTCAAAAAGTTGCACAAAAATATAAATTACACATTTTTCGATGTAGTTTACGAGCTATGGAAGCTTTCCTAACCATTTTACCCCTTGTAGCCCATTCCCAAACCGAATAACCATATTTTTCTCATATAAAAAGAGGTCTTGAGGAGTCATTTAGACATATGAACAAGAGAATAAGAAAACTCTCCCAAAATCCTTTCCCTCGCATTGCCCAAATTTTGCATCTTACTCTAAGTTTTAGCCTTAGCTTTCCTGTCCAACCATTTGTTACGAGGGAAAAACTCTCTATGGAAAGGGTAAACCACAAAAGACAAGTATGACTGTAGAAATCTACTCAATTCCAATATATGCTATTTAAACCAATGTGCAAGCAAGATAAGAAAGAGGCCTACCTTGTTCCAATGTTTGAAGATGTCCACCATTGAGCACTTTGTCTCAAATCTTTATACCTGCGACAAGTTCTCAACAAACAAGTAGAGCAAGAATATGGTGATAATATAAAAGGTTAGCACATTAGATAGCATAATCCATCAATAAACATTACAAACATGCCCATGGATAATAATCATATATTTGCACGATACCAATAGGATGGGAAAGGAGTATTTCTATTAAAAAATTATTAGCAGAAGTGATAACATTACAGACTTCTGTTTCAGCACGGTTCGAAACCAAGAAACCAGGTTCCTTCCAACTAGGCCTCCACCTCTTCAATCCTCCATCAAAGGAAATCTCATAGAAGGGAGACAATGAGGTTCTCTCAACAATAGGGAAAGATCTTGGGGGTTGAACACTGTGTTCAGGCTTGAGGAACAAAGGGATGCAGACTCAATATGAAGTAATTTCTCCAGAGTAACTTTTCTCTTAAAGTTGAATGCTTTCTCATGTTTTCCAAAGCTCAGAATTGTGCTCTTATAGCCTTCAAAATGCAACTGAAGGGGCGATTCAGAACATTTCCAGTATATGGAAGGCCAAGGATCAAAGATCTCTTGTTGTGACATGGAAATCCGACTTCATTTTTTTATTTTCTGGCACAAATCCTGATGTACACGGGTTGTAGTGGAGCAGCCTACATATACCCATGTTGTATAGTAGATAGGGCATGTATATGTGGAAAAATATGTTTTTTTAGCTATGGATTCATCAAAAAGGGATGACAAGTCTGCATAGGGAAATGGAAAAATACTTTCTGTGCAAGATAGCAATGGTGAGGAAAATATTTCTATAACAGATTCCCCCTAATGTGTGAGATCAGAGGAGTATCTGCGATGGTCAAAATACATTATAAATAACCCAGAAGTGGAGTGGTGTAAACCCAGCTGGAAAGACTAGTTGCTCATTACATTCTATGTTGACTTTACATACGTGGTTGCCAATAGAATACAATGCAGATCCATGTGGAAAATATACCAACTAAGTGTTTGTGGTCATGAATAGGAAAATACAAATGTGGTTATATGCCAAACGTTGTCATAATCACGAACAAGGCCCAATAGAACCAGTCTCAAAACCAATCTGAAGATATCTATATACAATGGAGTATAATCTGATGTCCCATGATTACTGAAGTCAAATAGGTGTTGGTCCAATGAAACGGAAGCAACAGCTTGGAAAAGTTGTGGCCACATAGTGATGTCTTCAATTCTTCTACACTATCTATCGAGGGTGAAAATCTACATCATGTGAATAAAGGAGTTGAGGTCGAACATAATGAGAGATCATTTGATTACCAGTCATTAAGGTATACTGTTAACAAACGTGAGACAACTTACCAATAATGAAAGTAGGTATCAAGGAACCAAGCACATTCCTACAAATGTGAATAAAGGATTCGGTGTCGAACACATGAGGAATCCATTGATCAGGAGACATTGATGTATTCCCATCTGTCAATGGCGATAGAGCCTGCCACTAATGACTGCAAGCCTCAAGGTACTCATAAAACTTTAGGTCCCATATCCAGAATAAATTAGCTGAAGTCGATGGAAAGAGACCCGCTGAAAGGAGAGCATTAAGGTATCTCTCATCAGTCAGAACGAGGGAGAAAGCAGGAGCTTCATAATTTAGTGGAGATCGGACGAAGAACATGTTCAAGAACCAATGACCCTGTGTGTCTTTCACGTGTGTCAAATGAAAGTGGTACACTAAAAAGGCCCTTTGAATAGAATCCAATGATGAAAACTGCTGACAAAGGTGAGGAAACCACCAATAAGGCTAATGGCATCCAAGACACTGCATGAATCCCAAAGTTTGAATATATGTCTTGTCATCGAACATAAGGGAAACCACCCATTTAATGACCAATGATGAAATGTCGACTGTTGGGTTCAAGGTGACCTACCAATAATGAAAGTAGCGCCAGGGTGCATGATAAGACCATAGTATCATGTGCTTCTGAGACAAATTGAGGGTATGGCCAACATGCAAAGTCAAGAGTTCTAAGGAATGGACAACACAGGTTGATAGACTTCCTTTGAACAAGAGCATGAGACATATGGTAGATTCTGACAGCATAGACTCAATGATGTAACTATTAGATGCAGGAAGCATCAATAATGTTCTCTATAGGGATTGGAAGAGTAACCTATCGGTAGAGAAAACTCTGTAACAAGATCAGCTTCCTAAGGCTATGTTAAACCCAAAATTATGATGACACAAGGACTCAATAACTTTGTGCTATGTTCAAAGGTGACATGACTGCTACCAAATATAATATAGTACTCCCTTCCCGCCCATCTTTTTTGTTTTTTATAACAAATGAATGTTATGATATAAAGGAGGAAACAAGTGTCGCAAGTAAGCAAAACTAGTTCCAGTGGTGGAACGTACCTATGCTCAATGCAAGGAAATGCATGTGGGAGATGGACACTCGGGGTGATGTTCCCTCTAGGGTATAGGGTGTCAAATTGCGAAGAACATAAACAAGGTTCTGCTTGGTTGAGGATGCAAAAACTACTTAGGCAACAGTTTATAACGCAAAGCGAGAACCGGCTAAAGGCTCAATACTGCAAGCGAGGGCATGAGATGCAATCACAACTTAATGCCAAAAAATGTCATTTTTTATGTCTTTTAGTCTACTTGGTGTGAAAAAGGGATAAACTTGTGCCAAATAGACATCTTTTCAAATCCAATTTATGAGTGTGAAAAAGTCAAGTTCACTCGGCGATCTTTTCTATTTTTGGTAATGAGTCGGAAAAGAGCTTAACTAAGACTCATGACCTTTCAAATTCCAATTTAATGAGTGTAAAAGGGACAAATCACTCGGCAATATTTTCAGTTTTTAGATGAGTCAGAAAAGAGCTTAACTGAGAGTCAGTTTGGGAGTCTGCGGGGATTAAGGCCGCATGTGTATTAGTGAGAAATAAGGATCATCATAAAGTCATGTATCAAGCTATAATGCACTCCCGATCCTAAGGAAAAAACTCGGCATGGGCACCAAATGACAAAGAGGATCTAACTAGCGCACCCATGTTTGGTAAGTCTCTACCATTTATTAGTGACACTACTTATAGCAAACGAAAGGTTCTGTGTCACAACAAATGGGTTCGTACCTAAGGCATAAAAAACAATGTTTAGAGGATAATGAAAAAATGCATGATGGAGTGGATACCTATCTTATATGCTAGGTTATGAGAATACCTTCCCGAGGTGACAAACAGCCAATCATAACATTGAAATCCACAAGAAATATGGGTCAAAACTACAAAAGAGAGCTCAAAACCACTCTTGTATTAGTCCATTAGGTGAAACAATGGCATGAAACTATATAAAGTGGGTAAAAATAGCTTATAAATAGTAATAAAATAAAAAAATACTATACCATTTTGATTTTTACCCAAATAGTGCAATTTGGACCAAATTACCTCCAAGATTCAAACGGCGATTGCAGGAGCATCAAGCAACAAAATCACGAACTGTCTAGATCAGGTAACTCTACTTCTCCTCCTCTTCAAATTCAGTGGATTTCATTTTTGAATTAGGTTCCAGTTTTTTAGTTATTGAGGGTGTAAAATATGGATTTCGGTGTACGTGGGCTGGCTTTGTTTAGGTCGTGTATACGACGAGGTATACGCTACTGTGTGAACCACAAGGGGTGTATATTGAGCCCTACACACGACTGTATGCAAAGGAATTCGCGTACAAGCACACAAATGACCAAAAAGGAGGTTTCTAACTCAAAATTTGATTTTTCCTTTGCAGGATGGTTCTTGAATGGAGAGAGCGAGAACATGAGGAGGTTGATGCAGCTGTGAATGGAGATCTGGTGGCTCAAGTGGCTCTAAAAATGTGTGGCTTGTATAAGTTTTGGGCTCTCAAAGGAATGAGGGCCCAAGTGAGGTTGTTGTAGATGTTGGCGGGTTACTAGGATCCCGAGAGCGAGAGATTTATCATCGATGGACAACCATTGAATATAGACGTAGAGGACATATACTTCTTGACTGTTCTATCATGTCGAGGAGAGGCTGTAAACCTCAAGTCACGCAAAGCAGGGAGTGGGATGAAGATCGAGGAGTATATTGATGCCCACTATGTAGCGGGGACTCCCAAGGTGGGAAGTCAAATCCCTATCCGCACAATAAATAACCTCAGCCTGAAGATCATCATGATTCTATTGACCAGGATCATAGGTTCGGCTTAGTTGCACCAGGCATCGAGGCTACTCATGTTTTATGCAGTACAGTGTGCGAGACCCACTTTTTATGACTGGTGTACCTCACTGCTGACCAATATGAAAGGTCAGTTGAAAGAGTGCAAACAAGGGGGTAAGAGAAACTTCAGGTTTGCCTCTATTCTTTGTAGTTTGTTTTTTGAGCGGGTTACAGGTCTAGGACCTAGAGTGGAGATCCTTCCTAGAGGACCATGCGATCCTACTATGGCATGGTGGACCAAGGTCATGAGACGGCAGGGGAGAGGTAGGGTGCCAACACCCTACAACGAGGATTTTTTCTTCTGGTGGCGGCAAAAATTCATTACTCTGGATGACTATCCCTATGCAGGGATCGATTTAAGAGGAGATCCAGATATGCCACTTCCACCAGGGACCACCTACGGTGACATAAGTAAAATGTTTTTAAATATTTCATTTTTTTGTACTTTTTGTATTATGAGACAAAAATATTTTTGGGTGGTGCTTAAGTATTAACTAGACAGTTGTGTGACGCAGACATGGTTCCGCGACAGCTGGAGGGGTTACCTCAACATCGATGGAGGAACCAGGGTGATGAGGGGGAAGGAGGAGAAGTTGAGAGAGTCCTACAAACATGTAAGGCAACATGTCTCATTTGACTCAGAGGATTTCAATGGTTCAGGTAGAGGATCTACCTGAAGCCATGCAGCGATAGGTGGTTGGTGTACCTAGAGCATGGGTACGACTCTTTTGGTGTCTCACAAACGCCGTGGTTTGCTATCATGACACACATTTGATTCCATAGGCATAGATGTCATGGGATCTATATATCGGTTGTATATGTGTATTGGGGGTTTTAGCCCCAATTTTGTAATATAAACACCATATTTTTTTAAATATATAAAAATGGATCTTCAGCTTTACTTATATTTTACAATGTGTACATTGATTTGATGGTTTTTTTTGCTTTAGTAATGTGAAAAATTCCAATCTAAAACATAATTAGCATAGGCATCAAATACATGATTAGCACTCCTAGGAATGTGATAATATGTGATAAAATCAAACTTTCGTTCTAAAAGACGTACCAGTAGGAATTTTCAGAGTAAAGTAGGATCACGCAAATGGTAACGGTCGTTCAACTGACATACTACTAACTGGGAATCCAGGAAAACCTCTAAAGAGAGAATACCATGTGAGATAGCATCGCACAAAAGTTCTATGATGACGCTATATTCGGCCACATTATTCGTTGATGGCCCTAGGCATACGCCACCTGAAGACGCCAGCAGACCCTCAGGTGAGTAAACCACCCAAGAAATGGAAGCAAGTTCTGTGTATGACGACTGGCTCCATCTACGAATTCTAGGTAAATCGAAGACTCCGTTGACATCTGTTAATAAAGGAAAAACTCAATAAGCAAGCCAAAGACAAAAAAGAAAGGAAAAAGATATCTATATACATTAAATTACATTAGTATACAAAGAGTTCCTCTCAAGCCTAGGGCTCAAGCGTAATATATTTTCAAGTAGAGCCCATTTCTGGGCTCGGCTAACATATTCCCTTCATAATCTTCTAACTCATAGGCTCTTTTTTCTAGAACACGTCGCACGATATAAGGACTATGCCACATGGGTTTAAAATTGCCTGCCCCTAGTGGTTCTTTGGCTTGGTCATATAAGAGGACCAAGTCACCCTCAGCGTACAACCGAGGACAGAAATAATTATAGTACTAGACCTTGACACATTTTTTGTTCACCTCGATAGCCGTAAAGGTGTCCCAATGCTGCTCGTCGAGACTCTCTAGGTGCACAAGGTATCACTTTATATTTGAAGTGTCAGGTAAGAGCGCGACTGCCAACTTAAGAGAAGGGATTTTTCATTCAATAAGAAGAATCAACTCCACATCGTACACTAACTGGAAAGGGGAAAAACCGGTGGTAGTCTTAACTGTGGTTTAGTATGCCCAAAGCACGGGATATAGCATGATGTGCCAATCAGACTTACTTTGACTGACAGTTTTTGAAAAATAGTCTTGAAAGACTTGTTGATGGCCTCTACTTTCCCATTTGCCTGGGGTAATAAGGAGAGGAATTACCATGCCTAAACCCCATCTTAGATGCTAGTTCTACCATCATTTCGTTCTGAAAGTGACTGCCATGATCAGTGACAATCTCACTCAGGATACTGAACCGGGTGATAATTTTATTGAATACGAAGAAGGCCCATCGGATTTCATGGTAGGCATGGCTTCGGCCCACTTATTAAAGTAGTCGACGGCCACGATAATATGTTGATGCCCCCCAGCCGAAGTTGGGTTGCAATCTACAAAGTCTACCCCCCACTTGGTGAAGGGACCAATGGTAAAGAATGGGTGAAGAGGGGCTGGGTGCGAGCGCATTTTCTAAGTGAACACCTGGCAGGGGTGACACTTCTTAATTGCTTCAATACAATCTTTAAATATAGTAGGCCAGTAAAACTGGCTCACAAGATTTTTTGGGTTGTCGCAAGCCCGAATAGGTGACCACCACAAGCCCCTTTGTGGCAATTGTTTAGGACTAACTCGGCCTCTTCATGAGTTAAACAATGAGGTAATATATCATCTATTCCTTGGTGGTACAAAGTGTCACTGATGATGGTATACTTCTTAGCTTGGTATCTAATACGTCGTTGATCATCTTGCGAGAGATGCTGAGAAAGATTCAAGGTCTGAAGATAGAGAATAATATCTCCAAACTAGGGGTCAGATGATGAGACAAGGAAAATGTGTTCGTCTGCAAATGAATCAACATGGATAACATCCTCATATAATCGTGGAAAATTGGATATTAACTCTACGAAGACTAGTGATTTCTTGGACTTTGCCAAAGCGAAGTCAAGATCAAATTATTGTAAAATGAAAATCCATTTATTATATTTCCCCCTATGATACTCCTGGTAAGGACGTATTGAAACAGATTGACATCAGCAACCATAGTAGTCTTGCACAACAATATATAGTGATGTAAACATTGGACTGCATGAACGACAGCCAAAGCTAGTTTTTCAACATGAGAGTACTTAAGCTCAGGACCGACCAAGTTTCGACTAAGATAGTAGATGACGTTCTCTTGGAGCTTGTCATCCTCTTGAGATAGAACCATACCAATCATCTCTTCAGATGCGGCAATATAAAGCAAGTAATATCTACTGTAATCAGAAGATTTCAATAGAGGGGTCGGTACCAAGGCTTTCTTCAAAGCATCAAAAGACTCCCGGGCTCGCTCATCCTAGATAAAAGGGGTGTCTTTCTTCAGGAGGCGCATGAGACCCTTAGTGATATTGGCATAATTCACTATGAATCGATGTAGAAAGTTAGCTTTCCCCTGTAAACCTTGAAGTTGTCTAATCGTGCGTGGGGGGGGCAATTGAAGTATTTCCTCAACTTTAAGAGGATATACCATGATCCCAGTATCGGAAACTAAAAATCCCAAAAGACTACTAGACTTGATGCAAAAGATGAATTTGTGAGGGTTCAACCAGATTCTATAGTAACGACATCTTTCAAAAACAAGCCGAAGGTGTGTAACATGATCCACTCTCTTGTGAGAGTGAGCAGCAAGATCATCAAGGTAGGCTTCGACTATGTGCTTAAGATCGTGAAAAGTGAAAGTCATGGCACGTTGGAAGGTTTCTCCCACGTTTTTAAGGCTGAAAGGAATTTCCGGTATGAAAAAGTACCCCAAGGACAAATAAATGCCATCTTGTGTTGGTCCTCAGGTTTGATTTGGATGTGGTTATACCCTGAAAATTCTTCCATAAAAGAAAATATCTCGCTTCTCGCACATTCATCCAAAATCTGATCGATGAAAGGTGTGGGGAAGTTATCTTTAGGACAAGCCTTGTTCAGGTCACAAAATTCCATACATACATGGATGGTTCCTTGATTTTTATTCACAGGAACGAGGTTGGATACCCATTCGGTCAAAGGAACCGGGTAGATGAAGCCAACATTAAGTAGTTTCTCCTCTGCTTTAATAGCAGGAACCTTCCTAGGATTCACAGCTCTAAGACATTGTCGAACATGTTTAGCATCCGGATAAGTTCTAATCTCACGTTTGACAATACGAGGGTCGATCCCTGACATCTCTTCATATGACCAAGCAAATACATCTCAAAATTCTTTGAAGAGTTCGGTGTAGCTCAGAATTTCTTCTGGCAAACAATCCGCACCTATATTTATGTTTTCAACCTTGCCAGGGGTATGAGAGATATTGATCGAGATGGTAGGATAAATACTCTCCATATTTCCTTCGACATAAATGTCATGCGTATCAAGTGGAACTACGGCATGATCGACTATCTCACTCAAAGTAGACCGAAATTCATCTTGCTCAATTCTTTCAAGACTTGGGAGAAAATAAGATCGATGATGCATATCATCCCAAGGTCTATCGGAACCATTCATGTCTTCGAGGATGGATTCGTCCAAAGGAAAATCCTCATCTAGGAAAATCATGTGAACAAGACAATGAGGTGGCCCATACAGGCCTAATAACAGGATCCTCCTCGTCCTTCGGCGAGGTAATAGGATCGGATCGACGGAAGAGTCAAGAAAAACTTGATACGCAATCTCTACTGTTGATAGTGGCATGTCCATGCTAGCATGTGACTGACCTTCACATGACGAAGTTGAGGAAGGTAGTGTCCATAGATCACTAAAATAGGAAGTGCGGAAAGGAATGGACCTCTCTGTTGAAGCAGACCTGCTAGACATGGTGTAAATGTGGTGATTCGGTGTCGAGAAGTCGAAAGTAACCATAAGGGAAGAATACATTCCAACACCAATATTCTCAGTTGTCGGCTGAGAATTGTCGATCATAAGGATCGACAGTCCGACAGATGCATTAGGACTAGAGTATGCAAAGGAAAACTAGTCGATCGTCATGATCTTCCCTTGATGAGGAAAACAAAGTGTACGGAAGACAGACGATATGTGTTGGCCCTTGACCAAGTTTTGAATATTCTTGGTCATGTTTGACCTAATTTTGGGACTTCAACAGGTTGTCAAAGGCGAAGCGCAAGACGAAGCGGAGATCGTGGGATATCAGCCCCTTTTAGGTCCCCTTTTTGGGATTCGAGATTATGTAATGGGTATGGGATGTCAGCCCATGGGTTTACCCATGTTTAGGCCTATTTTGTAATGTATAAATAAGTAGTCAGGTAATGTAAGAGAGAGACTGAAAGACCTAGTAGGCCAAAGTGCTAAGTGATAGAGTTGGATCTATGTGATCAAGGGTTGTAAGTGCTTTGTGCATATTGTGTGAGGCTTGCAAGGCTAGTGCAAGTAACTGTAAGAGACTGTGTGAAGGCCTGGTGTTGTACCCTAGTGAGAATAAGGAGGATCTGGCGGAGTGCACACAGAGCTCTTGTCTTCTCGGAGTAGAACTTGGATGCTATGTTCCTGTAAGAAGCTTGACCAAAGATAATAAAGAAGAGAAGAGTTGGTGGACATAGCCCCAGGGTGGGGGTGAACCACGTACATGCTATGTTTCTATGATTTTTGTGATGTATTGATGTGTTTATGTGTTTACTTTCTTAGCGCTTTAATATAGATGAATGATAGATAGATCTGTTGATTCTTAGTGCTTAATAGTATGGATGGATGTTAGATCTGACTTATGTATGTATGCTTAGTGCTTATATACTTTAAATCTGAATCAATTATGTGATACTCTATAATTAGGGTTTAACTGCGATGTAACTAGGGCTAGATATTAATGAATTTTAACTATTGAGTGCTTTGTTAAGTGTTATAATCACATATCTGTATCCCAGCTAAGGTTGCAGACATTTGAGTCCTACAACCACCCCTGCCTCTACCTCGGGTGAGACTTCATCTGCTTCCCAGGTGTTGCCGAAAGGTCTGGTAGTTAGGGTTTTGTTGGTGCATTGTTTTAGCGTTGAACCCTAGGACTGCCTCTGTGCCAACAAATGGTTCTGTTGTTGGGACTGAAACTATGATTGCCGGGAATTGAGGAAAAAGAATCTTTGTGCAAAGATATGACTTGAAATAGTGAAATGTCTGTGTGTAGATATTTCTCTCTAGTGCACAGTATTCTACTCAATCTCTGAAGCTCTGTTCTAAGAAAAGAAGTTTGATCTGAAGAAAAGAGGTAAGATCTGAACACTTTGTGCTCTGATAGAGGTAAGAATAGTGAAAAGTTTTAGATCTGGAAGCTTTGTGCTCTGCTAAAGATAAGATTAGTAGAAATTTTTTGTTTCTAAAGTATGGATCTAGGTATGTTTGATAAGATTCTTCCTAGCTTGAAAACTAGGGCACTGATAGAAGAAAGAATATTTGATATGAGTAGATCTGATAAGAATAGTGAAAGATATGTTATACCTATGCATAGAGAGAATGTTTGGACTAACAAATGGATGTAGGATCCTAGAAATATTTTTTTTCAGGCTAGCTACCATGACCCTAGTGCAAAGTACAGGAAAGGTTGGGGATCATTTAAGAGAAAGAGAGGATTAACCCTTTGTTACAGTTGTAGAAGATCAGGACATATGGCTAAGGAATGCCCTGGTAGAAGACCTAGTTTCCTTTGTTGCAAATTTATGGACCATGAAGTATTGGATTTCCCTAGAATGATTGCTAAGGTTAAAAGGATGAATATGAGATAAGAATACCATGAGAAAGATCAAGCAACTGAAACCATGGCAGAACCCCAGAAAGAATCAGAAAATGTATTGCTATAGATGACAGAAACCTTGAATGACCACCGACATATCATCCTATCAGAGATATTCAAAGAAAAAGAGTGCATTGAAGAAAGAATAGGAGACTTTGACATTGATTGTGTTCTGGATGAGGAAACACGGGTGAATATCATGACAGAAAGAAATTGGAAAATTTTAGGGGAGCCTACTATGATTCCTTCATTAGGAGGAATAGGATTATTTAGAGGAAAGAAGATAACCCTATGTGGAAGACTTACCCAGATATCTATGAGTGCTCATGGAACTTCGACAGAGGAAGAATTTGAAGTTGTTAAATTTATTGAGAATAGCGCTCCATTTTCTATGTTACGAGGAAAACCTTGGATTGAAGGAGATCAGGCCAGAAGGAAAGAAGAAGAAGTCTTGGAACAAAAGAAGAAAGAGTTGAAAGATTTCATGACTAGGAGGATCTCACACTTGATTGAAGAATAGGAGAACCAAGCAAAGCTATTTAAAACCATATACTTGAATGCCGAAGTGGGAAGAACACCAGAAGACCTACCGAAGACCGAAGTACCTATTCCAGATACAGATGAGGTATTACCCATGATTTCTAGGACAGAATCTCTCCAGCACGAAGTTACTCTACCAAAAGAAGATAAGAATCAGAATGGAAAAAGGAATTCCGAGATGAAGCTCACTCGGAAGAAGGCTAGAAAACTAAGTAAGAAGAGAGCTAAGGTCAAAAAGTTACAAAAGGTTGCAGAGGGAACTTCACAGAAGGAAAAAATTGCAAAATTGGAACTTCGTCAGGATATCAAAACAGCGTCACATGGCACTTCGCCATGGCGAAGTGATATAGTCATTGGGAACAGTATAACCATTTGACTGATGACCCAAACGGGTAGAAAGGCATTTATGGTCAGAGGTTTACCACCAGACCATTAGGACCGCGCCATAAAGGAGAGAACTGAGTTAATGAAGTCTTTCCACCCATTGCAAGAGATATGTTTCCAAGTTATCTATTTATCCTATCGCGCCACGTAACGAGAACACTTTTTCCAGCCATGACTATCTAAGCCCACAGAATAGTTGATTTTTCATAGTGATCATCATGTTATTTCCATCTATCCCGTTGCATTAAGCAATTACTCTTCGCACCCGAGATATTCAACCACGAGCGTGTATGTTCGAAGAACTTAGCGCACTTGAATAGTCTGTGAAGGAAGTACTCATCGACCTCATGATTGAGAGAGTCATGTCTGAAAGAGGGATGTATGTGGGTGTACAAGCATCCTCGACAAGAGGAGTGCAAACCTTTTCATCGACTTCTCGCGGAGCCAGACCATCCCGACCATCAGCGAAAAAGAGAACCAAACATAGATATGAACTAGCAAATGTGAAGCTGATACCGACCATATTGCCCGACTACATCTTGCCTCTGGTCAGCGTGGTGAGTCGAGATATTGTGCCAAGAGACTTTGAGTACTCCATGGTTATTATGTACCTCCCGAAGGAGATACACGTAGTTCGAGCGCAGCAGGACAAGATTGTAGTGTTGAAGTTCAGTGACTTCAACCTCGGAGATCGCAAGAACTATAGTATTCTCACCCCATATAAATACCTGACCAAGACAAAGGGGAATAACTCAAAGATAATCCCCCAACTGTGGACGATGAACCTCATGCGGTCCACTCTGTTAAACGTAATGAAAATCCCACACTTCAGAAGGCACCAAGAATTCAACTCTTGTGTCAAGCTATTGCTTTCATGTTACCATGGTGGCTACTTATGGCTAGACCATTGTATTACAGTCGATCTGACGTTGATCCATAGGATCACAGGATTAATTATGTAAGGACCCAACCTATAGGAGTTCTATCCAGAAAAATCCATAGAATGCGCACTAGCATAGAAGATCAAGGATACATACAGTGATGTTGAAAAGGGGACGCGAGGCTACAAGGTATCCTCCATCCAGAATGGCGCAGTACGACTAGCCTGCCAGCTAATAGCCATTAATTTAGTATGGAAAAATAGACCTATGCAAGTCACAGGCTTTGTCATTGACCTCGTTGGGAAGTGCGTGGAAGGTCTATAGATGAACTAGGCGAAGTACCTAGTTAATCAGCTGGAACTTGACTTCCGCAAAGCACAGAATCAGGGCTACAAGTTTCACTTTAGCTGGCTCTTTATCCTCATCGCCTTTGTTTCCTAGGAGATGCCATAAGGTGCGACCTTCCAGGATATTGAATCGTTTGATCCACTTGCTGGGAAGTTCACCACACTCTGGTACTTGAGTGATATGAACAAACAGTGGCAGTCGAACGTTTTTTTTCACACATACTACCTTCAGCTGAAGAGAGCCATTGAAGATGAACCTCACATGACTCCAAACACCCTACAAAGGTTCTGACCCCTGATGAAGTTCTGCGCATATCAACACTTCATCTACCTTACAGCGCGAGTCGATGAACATAAGGAGCAGTTGCAGTCGTACTAAAAACTCACGCAAGAGGACCTTGAGGAGATCACCAAGGACTGGCCTGCATACCTCCTTATTCCAAAAAACCTTGTAGAGATGTCTGACCCTGACAGTCCAGTGACCACGCACAAAGAACAAGATACACCCAGACCCAGTAGAATGAAGAAGACAGAAGAATTCCAATATTTAAGTAGCGCCTCAGGAAAGACTTCTTCAGTATCACCTGACCGAGGGGGTGATGACAAAGTAGAACAAATAAATGACAAAGGATCTGAACAGAAGCCAGGTGAAGTAACACCGCCCAGAGATGAGGTTGACCCCCTGAAGAAGAGGAAGCTTTCTCCCCCGAAACCTTCTTCCCAGAATAAATCCAAAGCCATCGTGACCAAGATGAAGACTGTGCTCACTACTGATGATTTTGACTTCATCATAGCATCCCTAAACGACTCTTCATTGGAAATCATGCAGAAACAAGAAGCTAAGAAGGAGGAAATGTACGACAGAATTAAGGTCAAATTTTGAGGGGTAAAGCGGGCCCTTTAGTCTAGCCGTGTAGTGTCCACTGCACCCCTGCCATTAAGAGAACCATATTTTGGAGATGAGCGAGCCCAACTCCACCGACTGGATGATGAGGTCAAAACTCTCCTTCATCATGCTCAAGAAGAAATAGAAAAATCCACCCATGCCTTGAAGCAAGTGCAAGGCATAATCGTAGAACAACACAAAGTTGCAGAATAAGAGAAGGTTTCTCTCCAAGCAAAGTTTAAAGAAGAGAAATCCCAAATGCAATAGGAAAAAGAACAGTTGCTCGCATAGCAACTCGAAGTGAAAGAAGCAGTCAATAGAGCCCTCCATTCTTTGACAGGATTATAACCACGGGAAGAATATTGAGTCATGCATCAAGTAGAGCAGCTCGCAGAAACTATCTAGCAGCTATAGCAATGAATAGAATACTTAGAGCTTCGCACCGTACCTGACACCTCGCAAGATGTAAGGGATCAAAGAGAAGCAATTTCTCGCAACGCAGTTGAAAGAATCAATTCCCTTTCCCTATAATGCAAGAAATTGAGTGATCACAGTGCCCAGAGATATGATTGATTCACTGAGAATCCAGAATTGAAGGCACTGGACTCATAACTACAGGAAGAGAAGCAACAAGCAGAGACAATACAGGTGCAGTTGAAGCCCTTATCAATTGTGTAAAGAATGAAGTGACCCCAAGAGAAGCGCACTACCCAACAGCAGGTCCACATTATTCAAAGTAGAGTTATGGAAGTAACTCAGAGGCTCCAACCTGTACAATATGATGCTTACCAATCATTCACAGAGATCAAAGGCTGAGGAGTAGAACTGGAGCAAGTTGTCACCGCAACTGAACAATGCCTAGAGGGACCTATCCATGAAGCAGTCATACAAGATTTTGTTGAACAAGAGGTCGTGGCACAGTAACAAGTCGAAGCAGCTCAAGGATTTTGAAAGAGAACTATTCATATCAGAGTGACTCGGGACAAGTCATGGGTGAGTGTTAGGGGCATGTTGGACCTTGACCGAGTTTTGAAGATTCTTGGTCATGTTTGACCTAATTTTGGGACTTCGACAGGCTGTCGAAGGCGGAGCGCAAGACAAAGCGGAGATTGTGGGATCTCGGCCCCTTTTTGTGATTTGTGATTATGTAATGGGTATGGGATGTCGGCCCATGGTTTTACCCATTTTTAGGCCTATTTTGTAATGTATAAATAAGTATCTAGGCAATGTAAGAGAGAGGCCGAAAGACCTAGTAGGCCAGAGTGCTAAGTGCTAGAGCTGGATCTATGTGATCAAGAGTTGTAAGTGCTTTGTGCATACTGTGTGAGACTTGCAAGGCTAGTGCAAGTAATTGTAAGAGGTTGTGTGAAGGCTTGGTGTTGTACCCTAGCGAGAAGAAGGAGGATCTAGTGGAGTGCACGCAGTTCTCTTGTCTTCTGCGGAGTAGAACTTGGATGTTATGTGCATGTAAGAAGCTTGACCAAAGATAATAAAGAAGAGAAGATTTGGTGGACGTAGCCCCAAGGTGGGGGTGAACCACGTACATGTTGTGTTGCTATGCTTTGTGTGATGTATTGATGTGTTTATGTGTTTACTTTCTTAGCGCTTTAATATAGATGAATGATAGATAGATATGTTGATGCTTAGTGCTTAATAGTATGGATGGATGTTAGATCTGACTTATGTATGTATGCTTAGTGCTTATATACTTTAGATCTGAATGAATATTGTGATACTCTGTAATTAGGGTTTAACTGCGTTGTAAATAGGACTGGATATTGATGAATGTTAATTGTTGAGTGCTCTGCTAAGTGTTAGAATCACATATATGTGTCCTAGTTAAGGTTTCAGACATCTGAGTTCTGCAACCACCCTTGTCTCTACCTTGGGTGAGACTTCATCTGCTTCACAGGTGTTTCCAAAAGGGCCAATAGTTAGGGTTTTGTTGGTGTGTTGTTGTAGCGTTGAACCCTGGGTCTACCCCTATGCCAACAATACAACAGCGACCATAACATAGGTCCAATTGCGACCTAGTAACAAGTTATAATCAAGAGGCACATCAACTACCTCTACCTCCACCTCTACCATCTTCCCACCTAACTGCACTGGAAAGGCAGGGAGAATACCATGAGGGAAAAAGGAATGACTGTCAAATGAAGTCAACATGTTCGATGACTTTGAAAGGGTCAGAGAACTGAGATCTTTCCAACAGACCAGGGACATCACGTAGGTGACAGCACCTTCATCAACAATCGCACGTTTGATGGTATACTTGGAATACTCCAAGTGGATTTGGAAAGCCACATGGTAAGGTAAGCGAGGCTTCACATATGTGACATCAAACTTGATAACTTTTGAGCCACTGGGTTCTAGATCTCCTAAAGCAGAGAGTAAGGAATTCCTCTATGAAGGACACGTCTGGACTACCTCCAAAGCCGACATCACACAAGGGGTTTGGCCCAGATCCTCAACAATAGAGTAGTTCTGGGCAACTCTAGCATTAGGATTGTGGGTAGAGCACTTAAGTACTCCTTTCAGAATACGAGGCGGTGGCTCTAGTTTCTCAATATGCAAGTTCGTCTCTGAAGGAGGAGGGGGAGCTTCTAGACCAGAGTTATCTTGTGAATAGCTATAATATCAATATTGAGTGGCTACATCGATTTTTTCATTGACCATATTGATACATATGCAGTTTCCATCTTGCGATGGTGGGTTTTGACTCCCACCAGACACATTTTTGGCATTCGAAGAGCTCTAGGCTAAGTGTTGGTTATGTGGGAATGGATTCGTTAGCACAGTGGGTGGTAGATTCAAAAGCCTCGCAGCCTCCACAAGTTTGGGGCATAAATGCGTAAGGTGGTCATTGGTACAAAGTTTACAAGGAAACTTCACCTTACATTTCTCTTTCTTTCCCTCTCTAGCATTATCATTCGACTTCCCTTTATTATCTTTGTCCAGGTTTATTACAATTTTTCCCACCCTTACGATTGTTTCAACCTTTCCTTTTATTCTCACCTGTTTTTTGGTCACCATTTTGGTTTTTCGACGATTGCATGGAATATACATTTGTCGACTGAGTCGGATTAGAAGACACAGACAAAGTTGGTCCTCCAGTAGACTGGTTTAGAGACAAAGTCTTCAAGTGGCTCATCGCTGAGACTGTGGAATTTACATTGGCAAACCCTACAATTCCATCGGAATGAGGTTTGGGTTTTTTCCTAGGGTCATAACTTGACCACGGTGCTTCTGGAAGAAGGTGATATAACATCTCAAACTAGACATATATCAAATCTAGTTGTCGGGCTCTAAATATAGTTTCTTCCTCAGTGGTGCCCCGGAAGTAGCAATGTCCTTCGATATAAGAGGGTGAAAAGACTTAAGGAACCATTCTAAAAAAAAGGTCGGGGGTATAGGAGTCTTAATCAACCTCTTCTGTCTGCGCCACTCTTGGATATGATCCCAGATATGAGTGGTGGTGTCCTAGCATAAAGTCGACAAAAGTTTGAGGCCAGCAAAATAATGAATGGGAAATTGAAAGTGGTTAAGAAATACCATCACCAATTGATTAAATGACCCATATGTCCCCCAAGGTATCTCAATATACCATTGTGCAACAACTCCAATGAGAGTGTGTTGAAACAATCATAATCTAATAGAATTGTCGTAAAGAGAATTCAATGAGCACCAAAGGTGAAAGGTAGTGACATTGTCCTCTCCATTCTTGCATTCAAAATTTGGTATGTTTGAAGGAAGTTTGGTGGGGACAGGGGGCCATTTGGGATCATGAATCACCGGGTTGTTCATTAACTTAGACAAATCTGGCAGATTAAGCGTGGCCAGAAAAGGGAGGCGGGGTTGCAACATCTGGCCCCAAACTCCCGTGAAAGATTGTGCGTGCAAAACTACAGCCCATCCAAGATTCTGGTAAGAACCATAGCCCTGTCCACGATTATAAGGCCCTCCTCCAGGATGATTCGTATAAGGTGGTTTGGGCATCATTCCAGCAAGAATGTTTTGTTGAGGATTATAAAAATTGCCCTTATCTGAGTAAGATCCGGGTTGGGGGTTATGAAAATTGCCCCCAACTGGATTGGATCTGGGTTGGAGTTTGCCCAAAGGGTAATACTGACCTCCTCTGAGTGGGAACCCAGAGGATTGAAGTGGATTCGTCATGCCAAAATTATTGGTCGAAATAGACACCGAGGAGGTAGGGATATAGGACGGAACTTGTCCGCCAGGTTGGTTGTTCCATCCAGCCGTAAAAGGATTAGACCCGGAGTTAAGAGTAGGGCCACTTTCATTTGAGGGATATGAGAACCACCAAATGGAAATTGAGTGTAAGGAGGTGCAGTGCCCCCAAGTCCAATGCTAGAGTTAGGGCCAGTAGTTGGGATGGCAGTGGAAAATTGCAAAGTGAAGTTAGTCATACCATAAGAAAATGGACTCGAAGCCATAGGGATGGACTGAACATTGTAACCCAATGAATGAACAAGACCCCCAAAAGGGTTTGAGGCAAGAAATGAAGCATTAACTATAGGTTGAGCCATAGTACTAGTATATGCCTCTGACACTACAACTGTAGTGGTTGCAGGAGCCGAACGGGTGCCATTAACTATAGTGGGTATGGGATTCGAATAACTCCCAGTGTTCTGGAGGCTAGATTCAGTACTCATCCTTGTGGAACCACAAGTCTGAAAGGTGGATGTGTGTGTACCACACCTAATAACTCTACGCCTTTTAGAAGGCAAGAACTCGAAATTCGGTGGTAACTGTAACAACCAACAGGGCCGGCGGGGGTGCTGGTTCGACTCCACGAAGAATTATGACTCTACAAAATAAAAATATCCTAAGGCCAACTAGTAGTCAAAGATCATACCAAAATTCAAACGGCCAATATGCATGCAAACAGGCTAAAGTGGTTGAGTGGCCTCCCTTGCTAAAGAAGGTATGTCTCGTCCAAGAGGGACCTGAGACTCCCCACTAAAGTTTGGAGGTAACATAATCAGTTATAGGGGGCCTCGTGGGCTTAAAAACCAGTCGGTCAGATCCCCCTGGAGAGGTAATATTCCATAAAGGTTGTGTGTTTTTTGACCCCTATCTGGCCCAGGGTACAAGCAGAATAACCCTTGCAAGTAACCTATGAAATACCTAAGTCAAGCAACTAATAAACCACTGTATAACTGATGCACAGACGAGCATTTGTAATTCTGGATTACCATATGGGAAGGGTATCCAAGCCTGAAACCTTGAAAGAACCGCCTCTCATAGAGGTATGGGTATTAGCAAGATCCCCAAATATGAATAAATCTGCAGAACTATCTCTAATGTTAGGCGAGTATCTGGGGGTTATCCCTTCAACTAACTTCACGCGACCTCATGATTAACTCTGGTGTGAGCAGAGCCTCCTAATATTACCAATTATACAATCAACTTCTCAACTCCATGTCTCAGACACATATGTTGATTTAATTGCCTTGGAGAAGTTTACTCAGAAAATCCTATTCCAAAGCACTAAATCCTAGAATAGTTTGTGCACCCTGAAAAAATAAAATCGTGACTAATCAATTTTAGTTTAAAGTGTAAATTTTATTGGTCGTGATTACTCAAAAGGGTATGGAAGTGAAACTCGTGATATTATGACTCTGCAAGAGAATAAATATAAATATAATGCAAAGTCTAATTTTAACTTTTCAATGAATGATATGCGTATAAAGAACAATGCAATTTTCAATTTCAATTCAGAAGTAAAATGCAATCTTTCACTAAATGCACTAAGCTAATGATAAAGATTCAGAAGACAAAAATGCCAAGCAATGTAAAATGTCTATTTTTTTGTATTTTCAATATACTAAAAATAAAATGCATGGATTGATAAGCAACCTGATATATAAATTCTACTGTGTATAAATAGAATAACTCAAGTAGAATTCCAATTACCCAAACAAACAGCCCAGAGTTCAAGGACAAATCGAAAATGAAAAACAATGAGAAAGACTACACCCAAAAATTCAACTCCAAACAGATTTCTTGTCAACCCAGAGAAGCTTAACAAGCACTACAAAGACATAAGAAGGCTCAACAACTATGAAGTCCCACCCAACAATCACAAAACCAAGCAAACAAGAAAGGAAAAGTGGTATATGTGATTTTTCAGGAAAACAGTGTGTATATACGCAGCTTGCAGTGAGACAACATGTGTGTGTACGTGATTGTCAAGGCAAAATGCACGTACATGCTTGAAAACAAGGCTAGGCAAGGTAAAAAGGCTAAACACTTAGACCCAGAGTGAACAGAATCTGTCAAGCAGTGATACGACAAGAAACACCAAGGAAAAAGAGCAATGCAAGGAGAAAAAGTACTTCAATTCTTATAAAGAAGATCTATCCCCATTGGAGTTTCCAATTTTGTTACGAGGGAAAAACTCTCTATGGAAAGGGGCAAAGGGTAAACCACAACAGACAGTTATGACTGTGGAAATCTACTCAATTCCAACATATGCTATATAAACCAATGTGCAAGCAAGATAAGAAAGAGACCTACCTCGTTCCAATGCTTGAAGATGTCCATTGTTGAGCACTTCGACTCAAAGCTTTATACCTGTGACAAGTTCTCAACAAACAAGTAGAGAAAGAATATGGTGACAATATAAAAGGTTATCACATTAGATAGCATAGTCCATCAATAAACATTACAAACATGCCCATGGATGATAATCATATATTTTCACGATATCAATAGGACGAGAAAGGAGTATTTCTATTAATAAATGATCAGCATAAGTGATAACATTACAAACTTCCGTGATGGCATGGTTTGAAACCAAGAAACCAGGTTCCTTCCAACTGGGTCTCCACCACTTCAATCCTCCATCAAAGGCAATATCATAGAAGGGAGACAATGAGGTTCTCTCAACAATAGGGAAAGAGCTTGGGGGTTTAACACTGTGTTCAAGCTTGAGGAACAAAGGGATGCAGACTCAATATGAAGTAATTTCTCCATAGTAACTTTGTTCTTAAATTTGAATGCTTTCTCATGTTTTCAAAGATCGGAATTGTGCTCTTATACCCTTCAAAATGAAACTAAATGGTCGAGTCGAAACATTTCCAATATATGGAAGGCCAAGGATCAAAGATCTCATGTTGTGACATGGAAATCTGACTTCATTTTTGTATTTTCTGGCACAAATCCCGATGTACACGGGCTGTAGTGGAGCAGCCTATGTATACGCATGTTGTATAGTATATAGGGCATGTATATGTGGAAAAATATGTTTTTTTAGCTCTGGATTCATCAAAAAGGGATGAGAGGTCTACATAGGGAAATGGAAAAATACCCTTTGTGCAAGATAGAAATGGTGAGGCAAATCTTGCTATAACACCATTCTCCCTATGCAACCATTCCCTCTTCCCTTGATGGTATTTTGGTTGTGGGAATTCTATGTGGGATTGATGTACTTGGCACCATGATAGAGGATCTTGGACTTGGTTCATAGAGCGGTGTTCGCAAGCAAAGGTTGTAACCTTTCATCTTGAATTTGAATAAAAGAGATTATCTTTGTCCAAAAACCCTATGTGTATATGTTCTTGTTAATTTGAGCATATATATATATATATATATATATATATATATATATATATATATGATTTTAAGTGATTACTAGAGATTGTCTATGTTGTTGCATTGTATTATTAACCCCTTCCACGTCAGCGTTGGGAGGAGATATGTGATCTAGGAAGCAACAACAAGTGTAAGAGGTCTACATCAACTGTAAGGATTCAAGGTGCATTCATTAACCTTCTCTTCTCTCTTTCTCTTATCACTTAGTCTAGATTGTTCTGGGGTAGATTAGATATAAGTCGGTATTTTAAGGGAGTTATCACTCTGCCTATTCCTCAGACCCAATATAGGGGGAATTTCCCCATAGCAGAATTGGCTACTCCACTAGGGAGTCTCTCTAGGGTCTTAGTGGGATATTTTGGTTTCATTTGATTTTTCAGTTTCTTTTTTAGTTTTCTCAGTTTTCTGAGTTAGTTTGGGTCTCTGGTCACCTTCCAGGTGCCTACCAACCTCCCTTTCCCAATTGTTTATACAAACCTTTTTCTTTCTTGAAAACATGCTGAGGTTTGTGTGTCGTATCCTCTGTATAGCACACGTACATACACGTTTTGCATAGTATACAACTTGCGTACATATGCATGATGCTTGTGAATAGAACGTGTCTTTATGTTTTGGAAGGGTTTTTTAAAAGACTTTTTATTTCCTTGCAAGAAGTTCTTTGTTTCTCAGGCCTTCCTGAACTCTTCAGGGCCTCTATTGATTGTGCTTGGTTGGGTCAAAGACTTAGTTTATCTTGCAATTTGTAAAGAAACTTGGTTGTTTATTTCTTTATTTTGTTTTGTTTTGAGGTTTAGGGTGAACTTATAAGCATTAGATCTTCCTGTGGATTCTAGTGAATCCCTCCATTCAAGAAGTGGCTTAAGGTCTGTGTTAGTCTTGGGATTACTTTCTCTTCACCTTGTTTGTTCTTTGAAAAACGAAAAAATATCATTTACTTGTGATTTTCTTTTCTAAGCATTCAAATAATAAAAAAAAAAGTGTTGTTGCATTTAGTTATGCATTTTTGTTTGGTAGTTGTAGCATAGGTTGTTTATTGCAAAAGAAAAGAGTTTCATTTCCAAAGTTCCTTCTACACTATTTCCTTGAAAGTTTAGTAGTTTGTATTTGTATTGTGAAGCGAAAAGCGCATTCTAGGAAACTTTTTGCATTTTAGGATCTTGGACTATATTTTGAAAAGTTTTCACTTACAAAGATTAAAATCCATTTTTCAGTTGTAGAACGTAGTTTTCTTTTTGCGTGAATGTTCTAAAGTTTTTGTTTCTTCTCTTTTGTCTCTTGAAAACTCCATAAGTTGCACATCCATACCCTTTTGAGTAAATCAAACCACTTAAAATCAATGATTAACACTAAAATCAACTAGACATTTGTTTGTAAGGTTCACCAAGTAGTCTAGGCTTTAGGGCATTGGAATAGGTGTGGAGAGGAAACTCTTCAAGGCCACTTAAACAAACATAAGAGTCTGTGATACGGAGTGTGAAAGTATAGTTTCGTAAGAGTCATTCGGGACCCCCCTATAACACAGGGGATAAAAATGAGGTATCGTGAGGAAAGGTAGAGGAGATAAACCCTCCAAAGTTGGATCAAACATAGTGGGGATCATATATTGAGGGTCGTTCTTGGGATTTTCATTGATCGCATTTGACTACGGAGCCTCATGGACCTCGAATCCATTTGAGATGCTCAGTTGTCTTCTGGACCATTTTCCTTCGGTACATTTGAGAGGCTTTGGACATTGTTATCCTACTCATTACGATTAGCCCGACTGTCGACTATACCCTCCTGGTGACTAACTATGAGTTGGCAACCTAGTTGCCTATTTTTAGGGACATACATGAGTGACTGCAGAGGTTTACCGCAGTACCCAGGGAAGACGTTGGATTGCACTTTGCAAAGTATACCCAAAGGGTGTTTCTGTGCTCAAGTTACACTTGCACCGGTAAGTTTCTCTAGTGTCGATTGGCATAAATGTTCTTCTTTCCAATCAGTTGATTTCTTAATTTTTCATTAGGAAATTTTTAGTGTGTTCTTTGTGTTTCATGCTAGCTTAAACTTAGAGTGTCAGTTGATCATTTCACAAGGTGGAAGATAAACAAAGCTGTCATTCGTGTAGCCTTCAGGTCCTACCTCCAGTTACTTTGGAGCCATCGCTGAGGAGTAGGATAGATCAAGAGGGTTAATTTGAAGCGATCGTGCCATAGGAAACTATACCTGAGATGGCTCCTAGAGAATACTTTCCTGCACTGGAGGATTCCATTGTTTCTGACCTTGAAGAAGAAGGATTCAGGGCAGCAAACCCTCCAATCATTTATTTATCAACGTCGCTTCTTATTCAGATAGTCCCTCCTAAGGTGAATTCACCTAAACATCATTTTTTTAGATGAGCGGCGATGGAAGCCACTAGTGCTACCTCTTATGGGAGTCCTCATACTCCCATCTTGGTTACCATGAGTGGGGGTTTCGTGCCTCCTCCCTCACCTCTGGAAATTAGGACAATGGATTTCCAGACACCCGCAACTTCGGGCAGTGACTCAATCCCCTCAATGACTATGACCATTTTTCCCTCTATTCAGACGTGTTTGATACTCCTTTTTTGTATGGGATGTCGGGTTTCGTCTCTAGTTCGACCTTAACATACTATACACTACAGACTATTGGTATGGGGGCAGGGATTTCTAATGCTTCCTTACAAGAATATTTTGTGGGCACCACTACCCCATTTAACGCTATCCCCTATGGAGGGGGTCATATCCCTCCTCCTTCCCCTTCGCTCAGAGGCACTTTCCAGCAGCCACTCGGGCTTAAAACCAAATCTATCTTGTTCAGTGGGGGGAATCATGGGCCTCAATCCTATATGAATCCAATAGGGTCTATGCATTTTTCTTTGTTTGGTGCGTTTAGAAAGAATGCTTTCTCGTCGTCTTATTTCTCATCAAGGAGAACCCCATCTTTGGTTAACCAAACCCTATGCAAGGATTCATTTATTCATAGGGAGAGATGACATGATTTTACTCCTCACAAGTTCTTGGAAATCCCTGGAAGGGATCGTTTCCTTCGCAAGGGATGTCTATAAAGGGAAAACCCTCCCACACTCAGTGGAACCTCGGGCAGGGTTCAGTACCTATGCCAGGAGGGTCTTGGAATATCGTGCAGGGATAAATCCATACACAAGGTATGTCATCCAACTACGAGAATATTCCAGCAATCCAGAATCAAGCACAAACTTCTTTTACTAGCCAGGGCCACCATAGTTTCTACCAAAACCCTGGCCAACAGGGAAAAATTTCCTAGCAACCTGGTGCCAGCCAAATCCAGGCCCCTCTTTTCCTTTGAATCCACCACAACCTAAACTATCGTTCCTAATAAATCTTCATTTTCCAGAATTGTTGATGCTATTGAACGATCTGATCTGTCATGATACATGTTGGCCCCCCATGCCGACTAAGTTTCCCTCATACATCCCTAAGTTTGAAGGCAATCCTGGCGAAGATCTAGGTCATCATGTTACGACATTTTATTTATGGTGCTCATCCAACTCGTTAAAGGATGACTATGTTCAATTGTGTTTGTTTTAACGCACTCTTATAGGAGGTGTCGTGAAATGGTATATCGATCTTGATAGCTTGAAGTAAGCGTACTTTAACGACCTGGCGATGGTTTTCTTAAACCATTTCTAGTTACCAGTAAGATACGATGTTGGCACTGAGTTGTTGGCCAACTTCGAGCAAACAAAAGTTGTTCATATCTCTGACCACATCTGAGAATGGTGTTGACAAAATATCTTGATCAAAGTGAAGGTCCCTCCCGCATTTTTTCTTGAGTGGTTCCTAAATTGCTTGGTTCCTTTTGTGTCCAAAGACGTCGCAAAATATAGGGTTTTTTTTCCGAAGAAGAGGATATCATGAGAGCCCAACAAATGGAGTTGATCTATTCTCAATATGGTATGTTGTACGAGATCCTTTTGAACACACCACAGTCGACTTTAGACAAGACCAAACAGAAGTCTAGGCATCATGTCGATGGTAGAGTAGCATAAACACAAAGTAATCCCACATATTAGTTGAGTAACCAGTTACAAAATTTATCGATTCAACAGACTGTGGCCAGCCAAACTCCTGGTTTGGTTGCCCCCGCAACCCAAACGTTTGATGTACATAGTGTGCAATCGAAAAATCTCAAGGGTAACCAAAAACTCGAGGTAAAGAGGAAATCTAAAAATAAGAAGGGTAAGGGGGATAATAAGGTTGTGAATAATGTTGGCGAGGGTAAAAATGAAAAGAGGAAGGTGAATTTTATGTGTAATCTTTGCATGTACGATCACTTGACTCACCAATGCCCTTGGCTTGAGGAATCCCAAAAGTTATTGGCACATCTGTAGCCTGCTTTGTTAACCAACCCTTTTCGACAAAGGAAAAAATATGGCTCAAGCTTCCTCATCCATGAATGGGCATGGGATAAATTAGGGATCCCTCGTGCCTAATGCTAAAAATGGAGCCATAAACGTTTATATGATGAGATCGGATGCTCATTTGTAGACCAAGGCTCATAATTACTGAATGTTAGAATCTGTTGATAATGGAAAAGAAGCCTCCAACCCACCGCCTCCTCTTCAAATTGAGAAGACTGTGGGAGAAACTATGACTCACATCCCTAAGGGTGTGTTTAAGAAGGCTTCTCACAACCCGAACACAAGGGTTTCTTAGAATTACTCCATCATGGAGGATCTGGCACAAACTCCTTGTGCAATATTTGCTTTGGAAGTCCTCCAAAGCTTCCCTTCACAGAGGAAATCATTCTTTTCTACCTTGGGACCAACCAAGACTACTAACTTGGGAATGATTAGTTTTTACCCTAGAGATTAAACCTCATCTACCTCACCATGTCGCTTTTCAAATAGTAGTCGTGTATGCCACAAAATTGTTGAGACAAAACATTTTCCATACGGTGGTTGATGAGGGTGCCTTGAATTGCATGTTTTAATTGTCATGTTGGAAGGCCATTGGCCAACCTGAGTTTTCTTTGTCTCCCACATTGCTAACTGCAATTGACGGTTGATATTTTAGAACACATGGCATAATTCCCTCCTTACCCATGCAGTTGGAGGGAAAATCTATGTGCATCAAGGTAGAAGTATTTGATGCACCTCTCGACTACACTATTTTGTTAGGGCGGATTTGGACCTACGCTATGACATCGGTTGTATCCACTCTTTTCCAGGTCTTATGTTTTCCTCACGAAGGTCGGATAACAGCTATTGATCAGTTATCTTTCTCCTGTATTGACCCTTCATCAGGGGCATCCATGGTCCCTGATGATTGACAACCTGCAACCAGGTACCGTCAACTTAGGTTCCAAATTGTTTCCTTCTCTAATGGGAACTTTTGATTATTCGTCACCTGACAATGATGTCAAGTTTGTTTTGACTGTCCCCGACTAGCCAAAGGCTACGATCTTTCAAGTCGCTTCTTTTAGAATGAGTTACTTTAACAACTCATGGATTTTACCTTCCCATCGGCTTCGATGGAAGGGGTAGGGCACCCTAGAATGGATATTCCCTTATCCATTGCTGAGGTTGCATACAGTATTGTCCAGCAAGCCTCAGCTAACCCTCATTTATCTCCCCCACAGAAGATAGATCCCGTTCTCGACCCTATTTGGGCTCAAGACTCTCTAGCCACTCACGATCCTTTAGACATATTATTTCCCTCCGATGAGGAAATTTTGGAGGCTATGAATGGGCTGGATAGACCTTGGGACGATCTTCACCATGGATCTTATTTTTTACTCGAGCTGAGGAAAGTAGAGGTAGGAGAGTTCACTACGACCATGAATGGAGATTTCACTTATCTTGTTAACCCTTTGGCCATGCACATAATCTATGTTGAGGGAAACATGGAAACTATAGCTGAAACAATTCTTATCGACATCTCTAGAACCCCTAGCATCGTGGAAAACATCTTTGTCAGAGCAGATTGTTCCTCCGAGGAGATTTGGATCTATACTAAATTGTTTAAAGAGTTTCAAGATGGTTTTTCCTGGTCTTATGAGGATATTCCAAGCATTGACCCATGTATAGTTGAACACTAGATTACAACTTACCCCGATGCTAAGCCTGTCCAGCAGAAGCTTTGCCCAGTCAATCCTCGCAAGGCAACGATGATCAAGGATGAGGTAGAGAAACTTATTAAGGTTGGATTCATCTATCTAATGCAATTGATGGAATGGGTGTCGAACCATGTTCCTGTCAACAAAAATAAAGGTACAATCCACATGTGTATGGACTATCGTGATCTGAACAAAGCTTGCCTGAAACTTAATTTTCCAACCCCATTCATTGACCAGATTGTCAATGAATGTGCGTGTTGTGAGGTGTTTTCTTTTATGGATGGTTTTTCTAGGTAAAACCAGATTCAAATCAAACCCAAGGATTAACATAAAACAACATTTATATGTCCTTGGCGTACATTTTCATACAGGAAAATGCCTTTTGGCCTTAAGAATGATGGAGCCACTTTTAAGTGGGCCATGTCATTGATCACCTTCCACGACCTCAAACATACAGTTGAAGCATATCTTGATGATCTGGTATCACGTTCTCATAAGATATTTGATCATCACGGCCACTTATGACTTATCTTTGAGAGTTGTCTCTACTACAGGATTCACCTTAATCTGAATATGAGTAGTTTTTGCGTAACATCGGGTCGCTTATTAGGTTTTATCATGTTAACTAAAGGGATCATGCTTGATCCTATGAAGGTTGAGGGAATAATTCAATTTCCTCCCCCGCACACAATCCCCCAACTTCAAAGTCTACATGGGAAAGACAACTTTCTTCGAAATTTTGTTGTCAACTATGTCGAGATTACTAAAGGTTTTATGTGTCTCTTGAAGAAAGGGGTCCCATTTTGTTGGGACAAAGTGGCTCAATGATCTTTCAAAGCATTAAAACCTGCTTTGACATATTCCCCTCTACTCAGTCCTTTGAATTATGGAAAGGATTTATTATTGTATTTGGATGCTGCAGAGTCTACTATTGGAATGGCCTTGGCCCAAGAGGATTACGCGCTCGAAGAGCAGTTATCTACTATCTTAGCCAAGGATTGGTAGGATCGGAAATCAACTACACCCATGTTGATAAAATTTCTTTGGAAGTTGTCCATGATGTCTAACGGTTCTTTCATTACATCTTACTTTTCAAGACCACCATCATAGTTGTCGTGAACCCTTTACAATATGTGTTGACACAATGGGTCATTGGTGGGAAAATCAATCTATGGTTACTCATCCTACAAGTATTTGACTTGGATTTTGTTTTGATGAAATCTAAAAAGTACTTGGTCTTTGTTGAACTAATTTCAGAACTTCCAGTCAAAAGTGGTAACAATTTTACCGAAGATTCATTGATCAATGGAGATCTTTTCCTTATTGTATCTTCAAACCCTTGTTATGGAGATATACTTATGGATCTTTAGACTTTGAAGTACCCTTCATCTACTTCTCATGATGAGCATCGGTGAATACGCCATCAATCGCAAAACTATCTTATCATCTATTATACTTTATATCATCGAGGAGTTGATTGCATTCTTCGTTGTTCTCTCACTCACAAAGAGGCAGATTCTGTGTTGAATGACTGTCACACTGTAGCATGTGGCGATCACTTGTTTGGGTTATCAACAACCCAAAAAATTATTCATGTTGGATACTTTTGGCCCTCGTTGATCAAATATTGTGTATAGGTGGTCAAGAAGTGTCACCCATGCCAGATATTCTCTCAAAATATGCGGGCACACTCTGCTCCCATGTTTCCAGTTATTTTTTTTGGTCCCTTCACCAAGTGGGGGATTTATTTTACTACATGCCACCTGTATTTAGCTAGGGGGAATCACTATATCATCATGGTAGTAGACTACTTCACTAAGTGGGTCGAGGCCATGCCGAAATTTAGCAATGATGGAGAAACAACTGCACTTTTCATTTTTAACCAAATTGTAGCTAGGTTCGGTATTCCGAAGGAGATTGTCATAGACCATGGTAGTCACTTCCAGAACAAAATGATGTCTAAGTTAACATCAAAACTGGGTTTTAAGAAAGAACATTTGTCACCCTGCTATCCATAGGAGAATGGTCAAGTGGAGGTTGTTAATAAGTCTCTTAAGACTATTATCTAATGGAAGATTAATTCGGCCAAATCGAATTGGCATTTGATATTGTACTCGACACTTTGGGATTATTGAACCTCAATCAAGACTGCTACTAGTTTTTCTCCTTTCCAACTCATTTACGAGTTGGAGGAATTCTTCCCCATAGAGTTCCAAATTCCCTCTCTTAAGTTGGCAGTGGAACTACTTCCCGACACTACTCCACTTGAAGAGCATCTTCTATATCTCGAGCAACTCGATGAGCAACGTCGAGATGCAGCCTTGGAAAACGAGGCTCACAAACAACGTGTCAAGTGTCAATATGATTGTTCCATCTACCCCAGAGTTTTCTCTGAAGGTGATCTTGTCCTGGTCTATGACCAAGATAAAGATCCCTTGGGGGAAAGAAAATTCAAACCCATGTGGTTCGAACCGTTCATTATTATTAAAGTTTTAGAGAAGGGTGCCTATCAACTGGTTGATTTCGAGGATAATGCTCTTTCAGAGCCTAGAAATGGGATCTATCTTAAGAAGTGTTATGCTTAGGTTGGTCACATGGGTGTGACTTCTTGTATATAATGTATAGATTTATTTATACAGTTTTGTATTTTTGTCTTATGGACATGTAGTTTATTGTGTTTTCTTTTCACTGTGTCGGATGTTAAGTGAGTTTGAGGTCTATGTTGGGTTTGTAGATGGTGCTAGCCAACAAAATCGGAGGCTTTCTTCTACAGCTTGGGTGATATTCATGACCGTTGGTCAGTTGATATCTTTTGGAGGTTTTTGTCTGGGCGAAGCAACCAATAATGTTTTTGAGTAAATTTCCATAATAGAGTTACTATGTGATGCCTTGTCACATGGTATTTCTCACCTCTGGGTTTATCTAGATGCTCAACTAGTCATGTCTTAGTTAAATGAAGTCTACCACTTCTACGATCCCACCCTTCATCGATGATTCCTTAGGGTACATCTCTTAAAATGTTGTTTTGATTATATTACTTATATTCATGTTCCTAGGAGATCAAATCAACTAACTGATACATTGGCTAATCATGTGTTCGATTAGCATATTGCACACACATAAAAGTAAAAGAACGCATATGCAATTACATTTGTTCAAAACATTTTATCCATAAGGAAAACAGATGTATATATATAATAATGTGTCGAAAAATAATGTCATAAGTACAAAAGTGGGCCATAAAGCCTCAAATAGAGTTGGTATACATCGTTGGGCTCAAGCTGTCACTAGATAAGAGACTGCAAAAAGAGTGCCCTCAACACATATGTGGTATAGTGTTAGCTATGGACTAGGCCTTTTTTCCCTAGTGTAATGAACTACGACATTCGAAGGATGCCAAAAAAACTAAACCCAAGTCTTGGGTACCCCTACAACATGTGATTGCATGGTCAGGGGTAAGTCCTCAATCTCTGCCATCGACACTGGACGAGTGAGAGCTGGCAAGTTCCTCTCCACTCGTCGCAATACTCTCCCAACCTAACTGGATGGTGGTCCTCCCACGGTTGTTGGTCCTCCTGTT